>PVLD010025268.1:0-23998 GCA_004027595.1 Dinomys branickii | reverse complement strand
AGACAAAAATGTATGTATGTATATATGAATATACATATATGCAGGAGGGCTAACATGGTTCTACTATTGTATTATATCACTTAATGCTAAGGAATAATTGATGACGGGTTATTTGATCAATCTTGTATGTCTGTATGTGTTATCCTGAACACACACTTCGAAGATATCAATATGCAAAGCAGCAACTATTGGTGTTTTTGTTGTTGTTGTTGTTGTTGTTTACCTGTTTTGTTTTTTCTCTTTGGATTTTTGGTTTTTGTGTTTTTTCTGTTGTTGAGAGGATTAATTGTCTGACTAATTTTGCATGTCTGTATATGGGTTCATATATTTACACTTCAAAGATATCAATGGATAAAGCAATAACCACTGTTGAGACCAGGTCACCTTGTCTATAGATTAGTTGTGATTGTACTATTTTTTATGCTAATTGGTGTCTGTTTGTTAATATGTTTTTGTACTTTTATTTTTTTAAAAATAAAAAAAAAGAAGATCATAAAAAGAAAAACCCAAAATAAAACTTTTTACTCCCTGAAACACTAAAGGCCTCTTGAAATTATAATCATGTACCTGAAGGCAGCCAAAACCAGAAGGAACACTGGGCTGGTTCCATGTCAGGCAAAGATGCAGGACGATTCCATCAGAATCACCTGCCGCACCCATGCACCAGCACCACACAGCAATTAAGTGTCACCCTGAAAACGTACTTTTCAGAAACACTGGGTTCATGAAGCAGATTAGTTTGGGCTATAGACTAAAATAAAAGCGATCGAGCTTGTTCTGTGAAGGGCCACACAGGAGCCACTTCAGGCTTTCCAAACCACAAGGTCTCTCCCAACCACTCACTCCTGCCATCACTGTAGGGCAAAAGTGGCCACAGACAAAATGCAACGGCCTGACTGTGGCTGTGTTCTCCTGAAACTCACTGACAAAAGGTGAGTGGCTCTGTGCCACACCCGCCCTACCCTGGACCGGGCGGACCACATGAAAGCCTGTTTGGCTGGACTGAAGGAGGCAGAGGCAGTAAGATGGCAAACTCCCCTTCGCTTGAGACGCCCTGGTCCCCTGCTGCTCCCCGGCTTGATGACTCCAGCCTCCCTGATGAATGCCCTGAGTGAACACCAAGTGCCTCACAGCAAAATCTCCCTCCTCTCACCCCCACTGCCTCTCACCCCGGAGGGAACAGGCCAGCTCACCAAGCAGCACACAAATGCCATCCCTTATCTCAACCTCGAAAGAAGCCCACCTTTGGTAGGAAGTGTGTGCGTGGGGATGGGAGGGCTCTGGAACAGTCCTTGGCACCTCACAGTGGGGAACACAGGCACATGGCACACCTGGTCCTCAACTGCGAGACGCTGAGGGCCCTGAAGGCCTCTTTAACGAGAAGGGACCACCGTCCCGTCCTCTGGCTCTAACACAGTTCACCCCCAAGGGGAGCATTCTTGGCGTTGCTATGAGAGAAGTGTGTTAGAATTACACCTCTAAGCAACCGTCCACCCTGAGAAGGCCTCAAATCTCATCTCCCTTCCTTCCTCCAGACGATCGCTGTGGAATCTCGTAAGAGGCCTCAACCTGAACTTGTCCGCTGAAGAGAAAGAACCACGGCTTCATTTCAGAAAATTATGGGGCGTCAGAGATCTGAGGGTTCTAGTCTCGCAGGGTCACTCTCAGGAATGTTTCTAACAGCTTAATTCTTGGGTGGAAAACAGCTCCCACCTATCGTGAAGGCTGAACACATAAAGAGCCAAGTACAGCTCTGAAGAGGCACAAAATTGCTCTGCTAAAAAAAAAAAAAAATCTTGTGGTTACTTACCGAGCTGGTTAATGGGTTACCTGTTGTGACTGGTGAGCTAGCCAGTGTGCTTGGAATAATTTATAGGTCTGGCTGAGTCCCCAGGGTCTTCCCATGCCTTGCCCATGTAGTAGCCAAGGGCCAAATCTCAGAGATCCAGGGAAGCTAGGAGAGGAGGCCAGGGAGAATCCTCCAATCATCACTAAAAACAAGTTTCTGGGCCACAGCTCTAAGACTACCAACGCTATCTCCCTAAGCTGTCTCGTGAAATGATTATATAACTGATGAACCAGGAAGCTGGAATTAAGTTAGACTAAGATCAAATTAGGTGGGGGGAGGAGGGGTCCCTCAGCAGGTGGCTGTGTAGAGTCTCAGGGGATCCATAACTGGGTTTCATTATATGACATATCTTGAGACCTCCCTCACAGCCATCTAGAGTGGCTGATGTAATTATTCCCCTTTTTCAGCTAATCTTGCTAAGCCTTGGTTTGCTTAAATAACTTATATAAGGTCTCTAAAGTTTTAAGAGGCCGGACGAGGAAGCAAATCCAGACCTGCTTGACTCTGAAATCAATGCTTTGCCAGTCTGAACTGTCTCCAGATTATAGAGAAAGCTCACGAGGCCCCTGAGATATAGCCAAACAAATCATAAACAGGAAACAATAAATTCCAAGAGCATCAAGTAAGATAATCTCTACTATAACAACAAAAAAGAAACTAAAAAAGAAAAACCCAAAATAAGGCTGACATAGGACCTGATGATTTTTACCGTCTTAAGCAGTCCAAAAGTCACTCCAAAATTCAAGCGTGAGTATTTTAGAAAGTTGATTGTTCATTACGGTACTTTATAGTTGTAAGGGTGATCAACATTCTGGCTTAAAAATAAAACTTCCAAAGTTTAGAACTTGCAGTCACACCACAGCAAGTGAAGTCATCGTTCCAGCCACACACAAGTGCCCAGTACCCAACACAAATGCCAAAATTACTCTAGCAAAGCACCACGGATTCTCATCGACAGACATCCAGACACTGGGCAGGTGGAATGGAGCTGTTTCTATAGAAAGATGGAAGGTAAGAACTTAAGGAAATAAAAAGAGTAAGAGTTGTACCCCTAGAACAAACATCAATAGACATGTATGGCCAATGGCCAAGTATAGCAACGCTATGTTTAGCATCAATCAAGACAGTCACTGATTCTAGAAATGGCGACAATGGATCATATTCCTGATAAAAAAATTATAGATGTTGCTGGAGTACAACATCAAAATTCTAAGTCTCTTGGCTAAGCTGGGCGGGATGCTGTCCTCGCTTAACTCCCCAATGTGTTGGGTGATAAGTGTGCAACCATATTCAAAGGCTTATTCCCCACAGATCACTGTAACCCACAGCTGCGTGGCTTAAGGCAGGGTTAGGGGGTCCCTCTGCAAAAAGGGAAGCGACCAGCTCACGGCCAAGCCTGTCACACTGGCCTTACGGGGGGTTCAATTAGAACAATGCCTCCATATACAACTAGACAAATCCAATCCGTACAATAAAATTAGCCTAAGGTAACCGTTAAGTAACAAGCAGGAAGGTTCGGAGTCAGAATTCACCCGCGTCCCTCACCAGTCAAGAGGCTTGGGCCAGTTTTCCTACAAGCTTCGTTCCCCTAGTTTCACTATCTTTGAGGATGAAGCTCTGTCTGTCTTGCTGGGCTGACATGAGCGTGCAGGTGAACTGTCATTTCAAACAAAATCCGGAGGCCCACAACACCTAATGCCCCATGGGCTCTGATTCTACGAAATCCAAGAGTGTAAGTAACTAAGCCTGTCCGCGGCCTCAAAATACCGGTCTGCACTAAAACAAATGGTTCTACAGCCCTTCCAATTCCCAGTCCTCCAAGAGACAGAGAAAGGAGAAATCCTGTGAGCAGAATTTAAAAGGCTGCTGTGCACTCACAGCCAGGTGCCATGTGCCCCGTTCTCCCTTAGATGTGACCTCCAACCTCTCTGAACCTGCTCGGAGGCCTGCTCCTTGCTATGGTACGGGAGCAGGCACTGCCCTCAACCCCTCCTTTGGAATACTAAGTACCGCACAGCACACCCTTCTCTAGGAAGGCACAGACTCCACTAGAGACCTCAATTCTTAGAATTTACCACATTCTAGAGCCAGGGCCAACTTAGAAGAAAGAAGACTAAAGTTGTGAACCTTATGAGGAAATAAAGCTGGAAATTCTTAGAGCTGGAAATTCTGAGAACTGGCAATTCATTCCTCTGCGTAAAGTACGACCCTCAATCTCTGTGATGATCCAGATCTAAATAGGCACCTAAATTTAGCCTCACATGGGTAAAAGGTGACTGGACTTTGGGGCATCATAGCTGACTCGATGTTAGGAGGAGGGGCCTGGCTGGAAGGGGCGGGCCACTGTGGGAACGATCTGGACAAGTGCATCGCCCCTCCCCGTCTCCCGTAACTCTGCTTCCCATCTTGCCAGGGTCAGGAGCCACGCTCCTGTGCTATGTCCCTCCACCATGCTGCTCCGCCTTGGGCCAGCCAGCTATGGACTGCAACGTGAGCCCAAATACACTTCTCTTCCCTTGAGTTGTGAGTATCAGGTATTTTGTCCCAGCAACAAGTAAAGGAACGAAAACTATCTCTTCCTAAATTTATATACCGTCCCTCCTCTTATTATAAGTAATGCACCCTCTTTTTAGTTTGGAACAAAAAAGCAAAACTTTACAAAGATAAATTCTCTAATTTTCTTTTCAAATAATAGTCATAATATTATGGTTAAAATATAACAAAGACACCAGCTTTTAGGGTGAACTCACTGCCCTGGTCCAACAGGTTCGAAAGCAGTGAAAACAGAGAATCCAAATAGGGTTAGGGGTGTAGCTCAGTGGTATAGCCACTTGCATAACATTCAAGACACCCTGGGTTCCACCCCAGCAACACACACACACACACACACACACACACACACACACGTACGTGGTTGACGAAGACTCTCAGGACAGGAAGGAGAGACAGACGAAGTCTCCCTGTGGCTGTTACCCTGTAATTTCTAAAAATGTGCCAAACTCCTCAGAAATCTGTTGAAAACTGCTTAAAATTATTACCTTTCTGAACCTCGGATAAATCAAAAACTACTGCAGTACACTAAGCCACAAATGATATTCAAAGAGAAACTTGTCATCTCCTAGTAAAATTCATCACCTAGCTGAACAGCGGTCCTGGGGCAATGGTGAAATAATCTGAAATGCCAAGCAGTTGACTCCGGGAAACCTCTACTTGGTTAATTTGTTTACATAAAGCAGGTTGATAATATGTACAAGGTTTTGTACAGGAAATGAAGTGTACTGTTCAATGACCTCGTTTTCTTGCTTGAGACAGGGTCTCACTACATTGCAGTCCGGACCCAAACTCCCAGGCTCAAATTATCCTGCTCCCTTAGGACCACAGGCATGCTCCACCAGGCCCACCTTTTATCCAGCGATTTTAAATGACCAGTATCATGCTGCAAGTACAGCTCACTGGGAGGGCACATGCTTACTGTGCATGGGTATAGTCTCCAGCATCAAAGAAAAGAAGGAAAAATAAATTCAAAAAAATAAATAAGCAACCAACATCAAGTGTGCACAGGCACAAATCTCGGCTACAACAGTGGCTCAGGGCAGTAGCCAGGATACATGTTTGGGATAATATCTTAACATTCAGTATAAACAAAGCCAAGCTTCTCAGCAGGGAGGAGAGGAAACTACTGCCTTGCTGACCTGCCAGTCCCTGTCGTGAGATGCACCTCGGAGTACAGACATCGCCAGCTAGAAAAACTTACACTAGGGAGCCACCATCTTGAGTATACAGAAAGGGAGGTATGCCTATTCATCTGAAATCTGTAGAGAAAGTAGAGAGCAATGCCTGTATTTCTTAAAAGAGATTTTCCTCTGTGGCAGAAAACCTAAAAGGATTACTTGTCAAGGACCCAGCTCCATCAATTACAATGGAAGAAAACCTGTTTAGAGAAAACTACTTCACTGGGGGGAAAATGAGTTTGGAACATTCGGAATACCTTGACCTATGATGTAATGTCCTCCAAGGGGACTGGGCTAGCAATTCTTCACTGGCAATGAAGTCACCCATCACCTTACCGAGTGCACAGGTAAGTAATAGTTCCAGATGGATTGACTGCAATGAATAATACTCACAAGTCGTAAACAGCAAGAACTCAGAAAATCCAATTCTGCTGCACTGTTTCCCACCTGCCAGAGGCCACAGATGTATTTACACATTGCCTCTATCAGAATCACAGCTGTAGGTTTTCCTCTGTAAATTTTCCTTCTGTGGCTAAGGTTATAGGATTTCTGTACAAAAGGGTGATTGGGTTTCTGTGTGATCCACATACAGTTGGACTCCCATTTCTTGGGACCTGAGATAAGTGTTGTTTTTGGAAAAAAGAATCAACCACTCTGGTTCTAAACCAAGCAACATAGGCAGTGCCTCCTTTGTAACGCCCTGGGCAGAGTTGTAATGACTCCATCTCACCACTTTGGTTACAAAGGAACTTAATCAGCATTTACTCAGAACCTACAGTAATCAACACTCAGGGTTGAGGAAAGGCAAAGAGAAAACACACACGGGGAGGGGGAGGGAAGGAAGTAACCTTGTAAATGCTAAGGAAACAAACTGCTGTAAAGAGAAACTGATGAGACTGTGGTGGAATTCCTGGAAGAAGAGTTTTTAATCTTTCTTTATATGGGAGAAGGAAGATGGATCAGAAAACAAACAGGTAGCTTAAGAGACACGAGATGATATGCAGAGAGAAATGGAATTTCATAAAGGCACACATTTTTATAAATAGTAATTAATCAAAGAAATTAAGTGACCTAACAACCATATCAATATCAGAAAAAGCTTAAGGTATACGATTCAGTTTCTATCACTGAAAATGTTATGGTCTAGCTTGGGGCAAGGGAACGACATAGAAAGATACACACATACCACATAAATATCAAATAATACTAAAAGGCAAATAGTGACTTGATACTCAAAGGTAATATTTTATTGATGCCACATAATAAATATCAGTAAACAAAGGCATTACTTTAAGGCCCACTTGTAGACTAGAGTATGAAGGGAGACTTCCTGGAGGTGAACACTAAATTAGACCATGAAGACAAGTCGACTTATCTTAACAAGTAGGCAAACAGACATTTAGGGCATAAAGAATCAAAATATTCAGGAAGTACATGTAGGCTACTGGGAAGACAGCAAACACACCACGGTAGAAGTATGCTTTTTTTAGTGCATGTTTTCACACTTATACATAGAAGCTAAAATCATTGATTTCATGGAAGTAGAGCATAGAACAGGGTGGCAAATCTATGGCACTGTTATTTGTTTTACTTTTAAGACAAAAGATGTTAAAGTATGAACTCGTTTTTATAAACTAAAATCTCAGTATTCAAGTTTAATTGTAGTGCTGGCACTTTGCTAAGAACAAGTGGGTTTTGCGTTGTAGTCTGCAAACTTGAACTTCTCTCTTAAAGGTTCACTATCATCGGCAAAGAACAATTAGCTCTAGAGGAGCCTGGGAAGAGAGAAGGGAATGGAGAGAGGAACTGGTACAGTGGTGTGACCGAATGAGGAGCAATTTCTAAGTTTTACAGCACAAGGGGGATAACCGCATGCATATTTCCAAAACAGCTCCCCAAACACAAGAATAATAAATGTTTGAAGTGATCAGTATGCTCATTACCCTGATCTGACCATTATACAGTGTAGGCATGTATCGAAATGTCACACTGTACCCCATAAATATATTTAGTCATTGCATGTCAGTTAAAAATAAAAACATATGTTAAAGACGGGCAGAGAAATCACTTATCCTAATTATACTGCTCAGAGAAGCTGCCTACAACGAACACACACTAGAATCAGGAGGGGCAGGAACACACTCCCACAGGCCAGGACTCACCAACCCTCACCTGGGAACTCACTAGAAACGCAAACTCTCAGGGAACCTCTCAGATCCACCAAAACATCATCTCTGTGGTGGGGTCCTCCAGTGTGGCTTTTTGGTTTTGTTAACCAAATCCAGGACCTCAAGCATGATGAGCATCAGCTCTATCACTGAGCTGCATGCCCAGCCCAACAGTGTGGGCTCAATAAGCTCTAACAGGTGACTCTGAGGTGCATTCCAATTTTAGGAGTGCTCATCTATATACCAAAGACAAAGGTAGGCTAATAGATGCTCACAAGTAAATCCTAAAACGTACACCAGAAGCATTCTAAGACCCAAGAGAAACAATGTGTTTCATCTACTGCATGAAAAAAAAAAAATCTAGTTCCTAAAGTAAGAGCAAGTCTACATTTTAACCAAAACCTTCCCAGACCCACTTCCAGCACGCCTGCCCTCCCCGTTCTTTGGATCTCAAGGTTAGTGTGCTTCTCATGACATTTTCAAATGTATGAATACGAAACTGAGGGATTCACTCCTCATTTGATTTATGACCAAAATATCAAGCTCTTCTTTTTTCAGGCCTGAGTGTGCTGTGCATTGAACCCTGGCTATCCCACGGCTCACAATGTCACTTTTCTGCAGAATCACTATGGAAGAAAGACGACAGACTAAACTGTTTTCCACTGACTGTGATCCACATTCACTGAAAGAAATAATCAGGGACCTGGCTTTCACTAAAACACACACAGGTTAAACTCCATCTTGAGCACAGCCAGGATTAGATTCTGGGTTCCTACGTAACTAGCTTTATTGTTGCATAAAACAGTAAATGTAACAAGATTTCTTATTGTGAAAAACAGACAGTAAAGATAGCTGGGGAGGTGGCCAGAGGCAGCAGCACTTGCCCAATCCCAGAAGGCGTGAGAAAGGCAGTGAAGGTGGGATTGTTATAGGCAGCTGAGTTAGATAAAAACATTACAGGCAGTCGGACAGGGCTGCGCCCTGGAAGGAACCAACACAAAAGATAAGACACCTGTGGGCCAGACCACAAGACAAGGGAGGCTAAACAGGTGCAGCCACATACCCCCTAGATGTAAATGTCAAAAATTGATAAATAAGTAACAACCACCTTCAAAGAGCCAGGAAGTCACTGGCCTGACCTCCCACAGAAAAAGCCCAGCTCTGCATTCACGCCCACTTGCTACGTGACTCGCTTCCCCATTTGATCTCAGTCCACTCAGTCTTACCTGGACAATTATACCTGTAATCTTATTGGTGGACCACAGTTTTGTCCATTTCCCCTACCTTGGACTCGCCTCACCTCATGGTTTTTCCCTATAAAAGTCCCTGGAAAAGACAGAGTCGGGGGTAACCCACTCGGGCCCCCCTTCTGTCCCCCTCTTGGATAGAAGCTTTCTTTCTCTCAATAAATATATTCTGCTCTTAACCCCCGTGGTTCCTAAAATTCATTCTTCGGTTTTAGAGAACACGAGCTCGTCTGATATCAGTCAGGTTGGGAGATTTATTTTCCTGTATCAGGACCTGAGCACTAAACATTCATGATGACCTGGGGGCCCCGATGGCGACGACAACGCATCCAGGGACTCTGTCTCCATACTTGGGCGCCTCACTCTGATCTAAGTTAGCTTTTCAACATCCCCAGGCTGCCCCAAACTTTCCACATGCAAATTCCTCCAGACTCTCTCAATACTTAATAGGTTCATAATGATTTCATGTGAATTCTGCTGTAACTATAAAAAGCCAAGTAATGTAAGGGACACTTTCCAATCCATTTAAAGTCCCACAAATTCCTAGCTAAGGTCAGATGACATCATTATCTACAGTTTATTTTTAGCAACTTTGGATTAAAAAAAATTAATGCTCTCCGGGTAAATTATAAATATATTTTTGGATGTAATTTGATTGACTAATCAAGTACTACCTTGTAATTACAAATAAAGTTGTTTCTGTCTCCCCTGAACACTTGCTTGAAATTCAATGTTCTTTTGAGGTCCCATACCAACCCCCATTCTGCCCGGCCTCACAGCCTCTGACAACACAGCAGGACAAACTCCTATGCACTCAGAGGAGATTAAGGCGTTTTGTATGCTTGCCCTCCTATTTGTACTGGATGTCCTAATATACCTGAGCTGATCTGCACATGTCTGGCACTAAAGGAAAACACAGGATATATAATCCGGTATCATTCACTGAGTCTCCATTATGCAGGGAGCTATGGGGTAAAACAGAGCAGAACGCTAACACCAAGCTGTCAAACATTCACGTAACTAAAATACCACTCTACAGGCAGTTTCAAGGGACCATCTGTCACATGCACGCATTCTCGGCGCTCTCAAAGTTTGCATAAGTAGTGAGACAATATCCTAAGTAGAACAGTAACAAAGTCCATGTGAATGGGCCCAAAACTGCCACAAGCTAAACTGGAAGATCTGAACTCACTCAGTAGCCCAGGCTGACCTCAAAACTCATGGCAATTCTCCTGCCTCAGCCTCCTGAGTGCTGGGATTACGGGTGTATGAATCGGAAGATTTGAAGTAGTACTGATTTTCCCTTAGCCTATGCTCCACTCTCCCTGGGGCAGCTACAGTGAATATAGAATAAGCTGTAATGGTTTCAGTGCCCACTGGCCCAGAAAACATCAATCCAAAGATGATCACAGCTTACTTTCTTTCATCACCAAACCAAACAAAGAACAGCAACTTACATAGTGGCTGCCAAGTCCCCGCAGGCTCCTCCATCTGCCAGGAGGTGATTTCTGTCTGGTGCAGGGGGCCCATGCACAGCTGCAATCGGAGGAGATGGGGAGGACAGCGAGTCCTGACTGCTGGTGGGGGTGTCCTCCTTTGGAGAATTAGGACTATCACCTAAGCAGAAGAGAGCATTGAATGTCAAACAAATACTCAGACAAAAAAAAAAACAAAACTGTGCTAATAACTACATGCCATTACTTGATTAGCCAATCAAATTATATCCAGATTGCATTTACAATTCAGCCTGAGAGCATTTGGGTGTCCTGTCTTTGCATGGGTAGAGGGGTGTGTGTGGGGGGTGTGTATATGTGTGTGTGTAAAAGATGCTTAAAATAAACCACAGGCTGCTACAGTTTGGATGTAAAACGTCCTCCAAAGGCCCACGTGCTAAAGGCTTAGGCCACAGTTGGTGGTATTATGGATGATGGTGGCAACTTCAAGAGGTGACATCTTGCAGGAGATCTTGTAGTCACTGGGGGTGTGCCTCTGAAGGGGACACAGGGACCTAAGTCCCTTCCCCACCATTCATTAATTCCTAGGTAAGAGGAGAACAGCTGTGCCATGCCACATGGCCCCTGCTGTCCATCGTGTGTTGCCTCACTACAGCCCAAAAGCAAATTGGCCAAACAGTCATGACATGAAGCCTCAAAAACTGTGAGCCAAAATAAACCCTTCTCTCTATAAAGCTGATTTATCTCTGGTAATTGTTTCACTAAGGGAAAGCTGAGTAATGCAGCCAATACCCAGTAAAGAGGGTTTTTCTCTACTATGCCAAATGATCATCAAAGTCAGATCAAGCAGAAGGGCACTGGCAGTATGGTGGTAAGCACAGCTGCCTTCCAGATCAAACAGAAGAGAACGTCTTCATGGTAGCCACAGTGATGTCCTAATCCCAAGGACCCAGGCACAAATCCATGACAACAGGAGGACCGCCTGGAGCAGCACAGGCCTGTCTCTCTCATTCTAGCCACCTACTGGTTCTCTAAGCCAGGCTCCGTCAGTGTTTCGTGTATAATAAATTAAGCAACTCTAAAGAGACCTGGCTCTTGAGCTGGCATCTTGTATCACAACTTCTAATGGCCCAATTTATAAAAATCCCTTGTGCAGAGAAACTTCATTACCCTGTTGTCTTTGTTACTTTTCTCTCATTTGCTGAGACAAATATCCAGCACCCAAAGTTAAAGGGGGAAAGGTTTATATAGCTCACAATTTGTAGAGGTCTCAGTCCATCACTGGATGCCTCCAGTGCTGGGTGGCATGGCTGAGACATCACAGATGAGAAACAGTTCATGTTGGTAGCAAAGCAAGCAAGACACAGGACGAGCCTATTTCTGCCCCTTATGCTGTACCGATGCTACCGGAATGAGGGTGGTGCCTGACCAATCAGCAGGCTGATTTAGTGATCACCCACCCCTAACCCTAGCACCGCACTGTGCATCAGTCACACACTCTGGATTCACCTGTCCCTGAAAAATCCCCATCAGTGACTGCATGAGGCTTTAGGGGGACATCTAGACAAAAGCTATGAAACCTGTGAACAATGAGGAGGATGGCATATCATACAATCTCCCATAGTGATCACACAGGATGACTTCAAACCAAAACAAACAGGCATTTCCTACAGGAATTACATGATTTATGCATTCAAGGAGGACCATTTTATGAAATAGGCTTAATATTATTTATACATGTATGGGCTTCGGTGGAAAACACAAAAGATAGAAAAGCGAGCCCACAAGAACATGGCCCCATTCAACTGGCGGTCTTCCACGGTGCGCCAGCGAGCACGAGATGCCCGAACTGCACCTGTTACACACTGCGCCTGCAGCCTAATCCACAGCTTCCAATAAGTAAGCAGCACCAGGGTGGTGTGAAGAGACAGCAAAGTTCTATAGAGATGGCACTAACGTGGCCTCATTCTGCCGGTGATATGCTCACAATAGTTGGTCAACAAGTTCCTACAGAAGCATTACTCAACAAGGACATCTGTAAGGGCAGCCATCAGTATCTTCAGCCGGGGAACCTGGGACCAAGTATGTCCAAATGCCAGGAAAAGCTAACAATATGCTCTTTTAAAAACATCTTAGGTAGTTTTCAATTCTCCTAAAAGTACAGCACGCTCCTAAAAAGTTTAGGCTCTGATTAAGGCAGATCTTAAGATGTTACAAAGTGAATGTAGACAATAAATTTTACTGATTTCTAACCCAGCTTAAATCTGAGAAACAGAGGCCAAGACCAAGATTGAGAAAAAGACAGAGGGAGAACATCTTAGAACTGGAGATTTAGAAAAGGTGGATTCAGAGCAGGGGGAATCAGAGGTGATAGCCGTGACTAGGGAAAGTGGAGAAGGATGTCTGAATGACTATGCAGAAGATTCTAGCTAAGAGTTATGTTTTGCATTTCGATGTCCCCCTAAAGCCTCATGCAGTCATGCGGCAGGCTTTTACACTTCATGACTGACCCAGGGTCCAATGCTGGGGTTATGGGTGTGAGTGCCACACCTGTCCTGGGCAAGTAGTTTCCATACAATGCAAGGGAGGAAATGAGGCTTGCTCTTCCCTCTGCCATTCGTCCCTTTTTGTTCTTGTTACTTTTACTGTCTACCGCCACTGTAAACTGTTGCCCTCTGCCAGAAGCCACCCTGCCTTGGAGCCAGCTAACTAAAAACTGAAACCTCCACAAACTGAGCTAAATAAACCTTTCCTTCCTTAATTTTGGGCGTCAGGTATTTTGTCTCAGCAACGAGAGGAAAGTAGCCAAGACAGTGAGGAAGGTTTTCTGAGCTGTTTGGGGCACAAAGGTTCTACAGGAGGGTGGGACAGACCTTCTGTGGGCTGAGCCTTCCCCTAGTCATATGCTGTCCCTGTCCACAACAACACCGTCTAGAGTACCTCTGGATTGCTCTTGCAGCAAAGTCATTTTTTCCACAGCTCCTCACCACAAACACATTCAGAAATTCTGCTCCTAAACAAGGTCCAGTTATCAGGCAAATGAACCGCAACCCAATGATAAACCACAGCTATGATTCCCGTTGATTGGCTGTGTTCCTGCAGTCCCCTTTGAAACAATGGCGCTTTTCCCTGTGCTTGGAGAACTCAAATCCATCCCACTCTTCTGCAAACAAGCCCAAGGGCAACAAGGCTTGGGGTTTCCGCATTCCCCGGTCCTACTGCTGCCCTTCAGTCAGCATGAGCAACCACTTCCTATAAAATTAAGAGTTTTCAGATGGGACCCTCAACAATGATTTGCACTGTAGCTGTCAGTTTGGGGCTTGGCTGGAAGCAGCACAGTTGGGTTCTGAGGCAGAGCATGAGCCTTTCAACAGTGAGTCCAATCCAAGTGGCTCCAGGATTTCAGGAGGCATCGTCCTGGCCTCCAGCTTCCCTGAGCCGCATTCCCGGGCTATGGGGCAGGGCTTGCCAGGGAGAGTCCAGCACCAGCTTATTCCCTGACTCATTCCTACCAGGGGGAAGATATTAATGAAAAGCAAGTTTGGGGAACTGTAGACCAAAGTGTTAATGTTACCTTAAAATGATGTTAGAGACCTCTTTTCCAGCCAGAGACAGCAGCTCATTTATGGTGTCTAATCCTTGCTCCCAGCACAGTGACGTAGCACAGACTGTCATTCAACATACTGACTCACATCCTATTAAGGGAATTCTCCCTTCCTTCCAAACGTACACTGGCAATCTAAATCCTCCAGTGAAAATAAAACTGGGAGAAGGAGCTACGTTTTCCCCCGACTGATCAAACCAAGGGATACCTCCCTCTACTTTCCAAGTGGACAAAACTCCTCTCTCCTTCACTCTTCAGGGGGAGAAAATCACTGAATTCAAGGAAGGAAGGGTATCACACACATTACATACATAAACATTACTTACGAGTATTTCTGAAACTTACCCAAAATATCAAAGTATCCCTTTTAAATTAGTAATAATCACAATAAAACTTTCAGAAGTTTTTCTGCGTCCACCAATTTCTCTGACAAAGATTAAAAGTCCTACATTACTTACATTTGACAATTAGTCAAATGTCCTGTCAGCTCTCGCCTATCATTTCAGCGGTCCTGAAACTTGCTCCCTAGGGTGGGGCCACTCTTTCATTGGCATCTGTGAAGACCTCACATGCGAGTAGAAAGAGAAGAATGGTGGTGAAGGACTTTCCCTATGAGGAAACTCCAAGATGGAAAAGTTCACCACAAAACAATCCACTCCCACAGGGAAGACGAAACAGTCCTCGTCGTATC
The DNA here is from genome assembly GCA_004027595.1 of Dinomys branickii. Taxonomy (NCBI): domain Eukaryota; kingdom Metazoa; phylum Chordata; class Mammalia; order Rodentia; family Dinomyidae; genus Dinomys; species Dinomys branickii. Next base: position 9,254 of record PVLD010025268.1, on the reverse strand, counting down.
AGCCTTCCACCAGTGAGAACTTGTGGAAAGTTCTCGCTTTTCCACACGGCACTTGCTAGACTCCTGCCCCGCCCCTTCTCTCCCCTCTCAGGGTATCAGGAGCCATCAGTTTCACGGTCACATCACAGTTTTTAAGCCTGATTTGGTCTCCTATTTCCACGTACATTTTTTGAGGGTGGTGACCATTTTGCTGCCTAACAGCACAGGGCTCTGCCAGCCAGTAAGGCCATCTCAGGAACCCAGCGGCCCCTCTGCCACAAGAAAGGTCGTGAATATGGAAACTCACTACTGTTGGAAACCAAAGAGATGACCTAAAACCTCAAAGTGTCCTCACACAATTGGCAAGCTGCTTCTTATCTTCTCCCTTCCCAGCCATAAGCATTTCTCACCCTCTTTATTCACAGCTAGCATTTCCTGACTCAGCCCACCATGAATGCTGAGTTATAAAGGGAAACAATCAGCCCCTGACCCAAGGATACCCACAAGTACGGTTACTGACGTCAGGAAAAGATGGGTTGGTTATAATGTGAGGCTCTCAAGGAGCTTGAAGGAGTTTCCAAATGTGCCCATTGGAGAGGTGGGAGACGTGGGAATCGAGCAAGAGAAACAGGGAGAAATGACTGCCAGGATTTCATGGAGGAGAGCCTGGTAGGGAAAATAACCAATGTTGAAAGAACAGGAGAGAACATGGCAGTTTTCAGAGGTCCAGGCAGTTGGCCAGAGGATTGGCTCAGAGGAAGAAAGCAGGTATATGAATAAGTTCATGCCATGGCTTATGAGCTTATGCTGCAGGCACTGGGAAGCTGCTGCAGGGCTAAGCAGGGAGTGGTATGAGCCAGAGAGTGGATTTGAGAGATATTCAGGCATAACAGTCCTTAGAACTCTGTAAATACAGATGGGGAAGGTGACAGAGAAACAAGGTGATTCCGAAGTTCTCCTAAAATTTGGACAATAAGACATGCCTTTCAGGACAGCTACTGGATTTCACTATTCAGAGCAGTCAGATTTCTCTATGGGTGTGGTACTGGGAATTGAACCCAGGGCCTTCCACATGTTAGGCAAGTCATCCACCACTCAACTACATCCCCAGGCCTGACTTGATTTGTTCATGAGCCTGAGCAAGTGACAAAGTGCTTTATTATAAAAAAAGAGGAAAGAAACGTGCGAAAAGATCTTCATCCAGGTACCTGATGATGGGTATATACGCTGTTTCCACAATTTAGCTATTATAAATTGTGCTGCCATAAACATGGGTGCACACGTATCACTGCAATACTGTGTCTGTTAGGAAGACACCTAATTTGGGTATCTGGGTCAAATGGAACTTCCATTTTGAGTTTTTCAAGGCCATGTGAGCTTAAATATTATATGGTTTCTCTTATATGGGAAAAACATTCAGAACAAAATAGAAAACTAGGAATAGGGAGAAGTTCAAATAATTCCACAATTTATCTGTTGCATTGTTTCAAAACTATTTTGATACATGTGCTAACTTACTTCACTTATACTACCAGTTTCTAGTTGCTCAATGAAAAGAAAGCTTTGTTTTGCTTCTTCTTTGTAAGACAGAATCTTATTTGACTATGACTTCTACTCTGTGCAACATACTGACCATTCCTTTAATGATACACACTGTATTGCTACTGTTACTGATTATTTTGTTGTGAAATATCGTTTATTCGTTCATAGAAGAGTGGTTTTTTACATTTTCTCCATTAATATCTACTTGTACTACATGAAAATGCAGAAAGATCAGTTGAATTTAATTTCAGCAAAGCTCACAGTGACGCATTTAGTTAGCTGGGACTGCTGCAGGCTGCCACCAAGGGCTCAGTGTCAGCCCAGAGTCATCTCAGATGCTTCCAATTATCAAATAGTTAATCACTAGGATCAAAGGAAGATTTACTGAGAACAAAGGAACTGCACTTGTAACAACAAAAGTAACACTTTTGTATAAAGGCCAGTCAGGAAATTTCCAGCCAAGATGCCAATGAAATTCTAAGTGGAATCCCACCTCTTCTCCCACATATGCCAAGCAACACCAAAAACATAACGTTTTAAAAATAAAAAGATATACATGCACTCAAAAACGTGTTCTGTGTATCTGTGTAACAGAAACAGGAAACATTCAGAGACCAGTGAAAGGCTATAGCTCAAAGATGCATTAAACCTGACAGAACCAGGCAGTTGTTGCAATCTGTGGGGTTCACGGTCCCTAAGATACACCAGGCCCGGGACTGCAGGGCTAGAATTTGCTCTCTGTGTAGAAGCAGGGGCTGGGAGAAGCTTCCCAGAGTAAATGGAGGTCAAAAATCTATAATGAAATTCCTTACATTCCCAGGGAACGATCTCACATTTCTACCCTTCATCCCTGGGACAAGAGTTATGAATTAGCAATAATAAGAAATGGTTCTCAACCAAGCACCTAGGTAAGCTGGTGGAAGTAAAGGAGAAAAAGGGAGGGACGGAGGGAAAAAACACAAAGGTAAGGCCGAGGGAAGGGATAAAGGGTCAAAGGAGATAAGCAGTATTCAACCTGGTATAACCACGCACATACATACTCACACACACAGCCCCCACCGTGGACTGACAGACAAAAACTTCTAAGAACCAAATGAAAATTAAGTCAGTAAATTCAAATAAGAAAATGTAGATGGGGGAGACGTTTAAAAAGAGAAAAAGAAAAAAAAGAACCCTTTACTGCCTAGTCATCCATTTTTGGAATGCCCATAATAATGGAACATAATAAAATGTGTTCTCTTTGAATTCTTATTCCTTGGAATTTCAATCTTTGTCACAAATGAGTTAAACTGTGTCAGATGTATCGTGTATGTACCACTAACATGTACTCAATTTACAATTTACAAATTTGGAAATGTATAATATTGAGAATAGAAGTAGAATTGCCAATATTCAGTTTCCAGAAGAAACAAAAGAGGAAGAAATGTTCAAAGAAACATGAGCTATTTCTTAAAAATAAAAAAATTTCAAAAACATCAATCTATATGGCTCGGGCTGTCAAAAAGGAAAAGGAAATGCTACACATAAGATATTACCATGAAAAATATGAATATCAGATATAAAGAAAAAACATACAATTATAGATATAAAGATATTTTTTAAAAACCATAATGACATGAGACATCAATAGTAAAACGAAATACAGAATAAAATGGAAGTAACTTTAAAGTATTAAAGGAGAAGATTTCTATGTAGAGAACTGTATGTCCAAGATGTCAAAGTGCCATTCAAATGTGAGGACCTAACAAAAACACTATCAGATGTAAAAATCTCCAAAAGTCTGGCATCCAGTGAACTACACTGGTAGTGAGCAAAGAGAAATTACTCAAGACTTCAATAAAAAAAAAAAAAACACAGGATATTCAACTGCCTTGATAATGCCCATTATTACCTTAAAAAAAAATTAAGGACAGTAAGAAAGGGGGAGGAAACTGCAAAATAATACAAAACCAAAATTCTACAAAAATACCAACATAGGGACAAGGGTTAGGCCAGAGAAGGATAAATTCAACTACGTCTTACTGAAGGTGAAGGGAAAAGTGTGCATAAATTCTTTTAAAAACTCAATAGTTAGCAGTGGTGGTGCACTCCTATAATCCTAGCACTCAAGAGGCTAAACAGGGTAGTTCGGAGTTCAAGGCCAGCCCAGGTCGTACAGCGAGACCTTGTCTCCAGCAAACAAATAAACAAACACACAAAGAATTCAAAAGGTAAAACCATATGACTCAAAATGAGGACAACCACTTTAGAAACAGAGACTATGTATCATTTTCTTCAGCAATAACAGAAGAACATTAGCTTTTAAAAAGAAATGAAATAGGGAAGAAAAAAATATCAAAACTAATTAAAATATAAAATGATAAAAATCTTAATAGTAACAACAATATATAAAATGGATTAACGCTGCCAATTAAAAGATAGTGACTCTTCAAATGCATTTCTTAAATCCAACAATATGTTGATTAAGAAACACGCTTAAAGGAAACAAAGGTTAAGATGGAAACACTAGGCAAATATTAACCAATGGAAAGATAGTGATCTTACTAAGTTACACAAAGGTCATGTCCACCAGGTAAAAGTGACAAGGTGATGTGATAGGAAGATAAATCCCCAATGATACAGCCTCAAGTGCAGAAGAGCAGAAAACTCAGACACTGTAGCTGGAGGGTTTAATATGTTCCTCTGACACTGGTACCAGGCAAGAAAATAAAAGAAATGGGGATATATGTATAACCAACAATATAAAGCTCACGTATAAGTTGTTTCATGTACACGCGTGCGCGCGCACACACACACACACACACAATCTCCCAAGAGAGGATGTATCTTCTTTTCAGTGTTACATAGAATATTTTTGAAGGAAGGCTATCAAATTCTTATCAAATTCCAAAGGAAAAATATTAAGTAAATTCTCTTTTCAGGTAAGAACTGCACAATAATCAGCAGTTAATGCATAAAAGTGTACATTTTGCTATGTTGATGTTAGTAAACTAGAGGTAGAAAATCACACTGAAAATTAAATACTTAGAACTCTACAATAATAAAAAATGATTTCATATTAAAATTTGTTAAGGTATACCAAAAAATATCAAAGAGCTTTACAGCTTTAAAATATTAGAAATCAGGAAAAGTTAAGAACATTTTGTCTTAAACAATCTTCCAACTTTTATACTCAAACCACAACTGTGACTGCTTACTCAAATTAAAATCAATGGTAAGTCTCAATGAAAGCAGAATTTATTGAAATACCTTGACATCTTTTTTATGTTGGTGTACTCATCCCACAGGGATTACTGGTATACTGTAATGAATACACACAGGTACCCCATGAAGTAGAAAGAAAATGTGATCTGACATGTAACACTCACTCTAAATATAAAGAAATGTCACCAAGCTAAAAAAATCAGACCCAGTCTTCAAACTGGGCTACACTGCTAGTGCCCCCCCCTTTTTTTTAACTTTTGAGATAAGGTTTCTATATTTTGATGGTGGTTTCAACCAATATTAGGAGATTTTCTCCAGCAGGGGTGAGCAAGAGTATTCCGGCTGACATGTACCCCCTGCCCCTGGGCCTGGACTGATCCATCCACCTGGGCTCCTGCATTTCCGATGGTTCACACAGGGACACCCAGAAGTAACCTGTACTCTCATGCCTCACCTGCTTCTTTGCCCAACTGATGTGCTTGTTCTAAAGCTGCTCTACCCAAGGAGCCCCAAACTCTAGGCTTAGTCTCCATGCTGAAGAGGGTTCAAGAGGTAGGGAACAAGAGACACCTAAAAGGACAAACGTCTCTGGACAACATCACCCAAGCAGAGGGGACAGCTCCGAGAATAAACTGCAGGGAACAGGCTGAAACAGGGAAGGCCTTATGAAATGCTGCAGCAGAAGGAGAGCTGGGTTGGTTTGGGCAACTCATTTAAAGCTGTTTAAGCCTGTTTATAGCATAACCTGTGAGTAGATAGTCATGCTCTCATTTCTCTACCATGTGGCAGATACTACGGCATCAATAAAATCCTACTGTACTAGCCTTTCATCCTAATGTTATCCAAGGCATACAGCGCACTAAAAAGGAGAAGAGCACCTATTATCAGGAACAGAACTGCCAAGCTCATTTCAGGTTCATCCTGATACAATTCCCTCTTAGCTAAAATAAAGTCTGGGTTGTTACATCTCATCACCTCACAAATGGAGCACCCTAATGCTACACTGACCAAGTAAACTGTAATGCACTGGAACTCGGGCTTCCTTCCCCAGGTCAAAGTGCCACTGGACTTGCTGCTGTAAATAAAAGCTAGGGCTAAAAAGCAAATGTAGAGGTGACCCATGGAGCTGGTGAGAAGCTTCTGCCAACGTAATAAATGGGATGGGGACCCGCAACTGAATTTTAAGATTGATACAGAGCAAAGGAAACTGCTAGAATCCATTCTTCAAAGATGAGCACACAGAGAGAGCAGGGGCAACAAGCGCCACAGAGTGGTGTTTCCCACAGTATGATTACGTCGGGTCCCAGGGCACTACCTGATTCATAGGGAACAAAATATGTCCTGGTTGCTCACGCTGGGCCAATCAGAACAATGACCCACCTCGTATAGATCTGCTTTTTAACAAGGACATCTAAGGATGTTCTGCTTGTCTGCAGCCTTATTCTTCCTACCCAAGTCTTAGAAGTGAATGGTAAGTCTGCTGGTTTTTAAACCACCAGGTGAAACTGCTGTGAAGCATGAAACATTCAAGATTTCCAATTCTGAAACAAGAAACATGATCTCCAGGACAGCTTACTGATTATGACTTGCTTCTGTGGCAAAGGCAAGATTACACTCTTGCCCAGTATTTTCTTTTGCACCTCGTTCTTAGCACTAATCACTCCATAATTATTGACTTTCAGAAAGCAAGATAGCCAGACCCAACCTTACTGGGAGACTGAGGAAAAGAGGACATGACTGTGTCCATGCAACACCAAAGAACAATCTCTTCTTCCTGGCTGCATTAGGTAGGACTGATTTCCTCTAAATAACCCACTTCTTGGGTGCTGAACAAAAGGCTTCTTTCTTCACAATTTACTGAGATGCTTGGCTGGACCAGAATATCACGATCTCCTCTAACGAGAGGATACATTATGCAAATAGCAAGACCGCTGGCCAGCAGAGTGACCTGTGAGCAGCATCACACCAAATCCAAAACCCAATTAATGCACAGACAGCCAAAGAAAACCTAGTATTCCTCTTCCACCCCTTCACAGGTTAGTGAATAACTGAATTAAAATGGTCAAAGACCTGAGACAGCGTTCTTTATGAAACAGCTGCATCCAGAACGGTAGATCTACACAAAGAAATAGTCCCAAGTAAGACAAAAATAAACTGAGATACCATACAGAATTTTCAGTCCAGATGTTTATTCTCATCTCAAAGCCTAAACCAGAGAATTACACCATATTTTCTTATACATTAGTTTCTCTTAGCTAGCAGAGCGTACAGTGCATGAGCATGCACACACACACACACACACACACACACACACACACACACACACACAGTTCCTTAGGTAAACTTTTAAAATATGGGTTAGGGGCTGGGGATATAGTTCAGTGGAATAAGCGCCTGCCTAGCAAACACAACGTCCTGAGTTCGATCCCCAGTACCACAGAAAAATAAAATAAAATATAGGTTAGGAAAATCAAAGTTTGAGTTTAAAACTAAACTCCTAAAATTGTAATTTTTTTTTTTTTTTTGCGGTACTGGGGATCGAACTCAGGACCCTGCGCTTGCTAGGCAAGCGCTTATTTCACTGAGCTATATCCCCAGCCCTAAAATTGTAAATTTAAATTTCTTTAAAAAGCAAATACAACTATACTGTTCAAAAGAAATTCACTGTCCACACAGCAGCAGTTAGAAAAGAATGACTGTTAGAAAAAAACAATCCAGATCCTTGATCAGAAAACGCTCCTTAGGTCTCACATTAGGGAAGCTGGACAGGTGAAGACAGGGGCCCTGCCAAGGGCCCATCAGGAAAAGCAAACCAAGGTGCTTCCCAGCAGTGGGAGGTGCAGTGAGACACAGGTTACAGCTGCCCAGTGGAAGGGGGTTCCTGAAATCCCATTAACCCAACTGTCATACTGCGAGTTCAGTATCATCCTGGTGGGGGACACCATGTCCTTCTTCCTTTTATTTCACTTTGCCCTCATAAAAAATGGCAAACAAAAATGAGAGCCATAATGAAGCCAAGTAACACACAGATTAGTGACAGTAGAGAGATAAGAACAATTCACCGGGGTCATACAGTTTATCTTAGGTCTACAAAAGGAAATCAAGGAAACAGCCTCTTCCACCCTACAATCCCTAAAAGCACAAAACTACATAGAGATCTGTATCCTCCCGTATACAGAATTTTAAAAAGGCAGCTCCTGAACTATAAATCAAGATGTCACTTTAAGGCATGAAAAGATGTAATGAAACTGCTATAAACTAATGAAGCGGATTTTGTACTGCCCAAGATCTTTAAAAAGTAAGCATAATGCTTGCCTTTAAAAAAAACCACTGGACAGCTTAAGTATGCCCAAAGTCTATACTGAGAAAAGCCAGTGAGGGAATTGGCTGATTTAACCAGTCACAGGGCAAAAAATACTGCCCCCATTAAGAAGGTACAACAGCAGCTAATAGGCATTGGGTTACAACTCAAGGAGCCAACTCTGCTACTGGGAAGGTTGACAGAAGTCAGTAGCAATTCAATTATAATGCAAGTAAGACCAGTTCACTTGTAGTGTCACTAGAAGTCAAGGCACACCTGCTTTACCCCATAAGGCAGAGAGAATCATTTATAATCACAGTCCTGGGGCATTATTTAGAGACTGAGATTTCTGCCTACATGAACAAGCAAAATGAGATGTAACAACCATCTATGATTATTCTTAGGAACCAAAGAGTAATAGGCACTGAATCAAACTGTCTTCCATAAACTGCCGAGGATGCCCGCCACCGTGACAGCCCAGAAAATTGAGAGGTTTGCGCTCAGAACACAAACTCCAGGCCAACAAAGACAATAAGGGCAGCCGGACTCCAGTATTTACCTGCGCACCCCTCCCAGCTCCTTTCTCAGCTAGAGAACGTCAGCTGTCACCCAGTGCCAGACTAAGAAACTAGCAATCAACAAGCCTGCGTATTATGCTGGACAAAAATAACTGAAACGACTAAGTTAAATTTTCTTTGGAAGCATATCACATCTGAAAGTGCATTTAAAGCTGTCCTAGTTCATACATTAGGCCCTCAAAAAACTGTAAGCTAAAATTCTTGAGAATTTACTACATACTGGGTGGTTTACATCCATGAACACAGTTGTTCTTGGCAAAAACTATGTCAAAATTTTACTTCCCAAACTCCTGAGGCTTACAGGGGGATTTGCCGAGACCATAAAAGTCATCAAGAGGGAGGCCAGGGATTTTAATTCAGGTTCTTTTAAATCCAAACCTAACCACAAGCAAGTCTACCATTCAGTGACATTCTCTGCTGCTCAGGATTTCCTGTAACAGTGAGGCCTGAAATTCAAAGACAACGTAGTTATGAAAGACCAGCCCAGGTAAAAGCTGAAGGATACGTCAAACCTAACAGAAAGACACTGAGCAACAAGGGCTGGCCGTGTGCACAGGAATGCGGACAACTTTCTCCAGATCAACTTGTGCTAGGGACGCTCCATACCCTTTCCTCCTAGGTCTCTGCTTCTCCTTCAACCTGCTTCAAAA
>PVLD010025267.1:0-24003 GCA_004027595.1 Dinomys branickii | reverse complement strand
TGAAGGTAACATTATGTAGGACAGCATCCAGAGCTAATTCCCTTCTATGTTCTCTATAATTCTGTATTTCCTCAGTCGTTTTTGTACTAGCAGAAATGAAGATAACTTTATATTATACAGCATCCAGTGCAAATTCCCTACTATCTTCTCTATAATTTGGTATTTCCTTTAATATTTTTGTGTTAACTAATGTGAAGATAACTATGTAATACAACATCCAGTTCTAATTCCCTACTATATTCTGTATAACTTTGTATTTTCTGTATTGTTTATGGCTTTTCTGGTTCATATGTCTCCATTCTTTTGTCTTTAAAATAAAATTAAAAAAAAAAAAAGGGGCAGACAGTAAATATTAAACACTATGAGGCAAAATGTGTGTATTTATGGAACATTTGAAAATATTACCATTAACAATATTAAAGCCATTTTTGAGGGTGTTTAAAAAACACACACACACACACACAATGGGTGGTGGGTTAGATTTGGCCCAGCTGGAATTAGCGACCCCTTATTCTGGTGAATAAAGTAAAATAATAATATTTCAGGTGCAAGCTATAATAATAGAGGTAGATAAAACATTCACCTGAACTATTCTCTCCATCGAACTGAACAGCCGTGTTAGTTAAGGTAGCCTTTTTCTGGTTGTGTGACAACTGTCCCCCCTCACCTTGCTTTACTCTTTGTTTTCTGTACCTCAAACTACCAGTCCCTTTTGCCCTTTTACTGGGGACAAGATGAGGAGGCCTGTGGGGAGGGAGAAGGGGAAGGAGGAGGCCAACAAGAATTTTAATTTCCCATGTGCCAACATAATTACAGAGCAGATACAGATCCCTCCACATCGTTTGTGCTGCCCTATATGCTTACATCATTGTATTCATCTTTGTGTCACCAGCCAACCACCGAACTAGTTTATAGTCAGTTCCAGGGAAATTTATGCAGATTAGAAACCACCGGCCTAAACTGAAGCCCTGAAGACATTTTACCTGTTACCAAGTGGATAGAGACTGTGTTTTAATAAATTCACTCTATCAGCAACTTAGTGCCGGCCTCACAGCCGCTGTTATCACAAGGACCCTGAACTGTCCTAAGTACGGAATATGGACAATCAGGCAGCTTCATCTCAGATGGTTTTGGAGTTTTTCACCAGCAGTAGGCTATCATTTTAGAAATTCATTTAAATAGGTAGAAGGAAAAAAATATTAAGAATCTAAAAAATGCATTTCACTCTGTGGGCATTTTCCTTTTTTTTTGATTAATTTAACTTCCTCTGGGAAGTGTTACCCTTTGAAGTTGTGGAGGAATTAGACTTTTTCCTCTCAGAATTATTAACACATACCATTCCTGACAAGTAGTGTTGTTCCTATGGCAATCATTGATTTTTTTCTCGTATTTAAATGCAGTTAATTATGAATAAATAGTCTGTTGTTATTAATAGCGTTTGTTATTAATAGTGTTATAAAAATGTGACTTGGACAGTAGCAGTATTTTTCTTTTTGGAATACATCAGGATATATACAGGCTCTAGGATAATATGCTTTTCTAATATCTTCTGACCTGTGTTGTATACATATTAAAAATGATGCTTGTTGATTTGAATTGTCAGACCAACTCTTCAAAGCAAAATGAAAAGTTGTGCGACAGGGCTGGTGATTTGTGGCTTGAGCCCAAACTATTATGGGGTGTAGAAATATGTGAGCTCATCTTCCAAAACACAAAACATCTGCTGCAGTGGAGCCTTTTGCTTATTTCTAGGTGAAGACTTGTGTAAGAAAGGGAGATGGACCTGACATTATCTATTATTGAAACCATAGTCACAACAAGGGTGCGTGTACGTAACGTGGGGGAGAGACAGATGTCTGCCTTACACTTGGGAAGTCTCCCAGGGGCTCCTGTCTGCATGGTAGAAGACAGAGGAGGCTTTGACTCAATTTTCTGTATGTGGAAGATATTATCACAGAATTGGGATGTAGGGAACACTTCTTTTTTCTGTTGTATCCAGCTGCATTATAACTTATCGGTACATGGGAAACATATTGTAGGCAACTGATTGAAAGAAACTTCTGATGGGACTTCGGTATTTTATATGCATATGTTATTTAGTGTAAGGATCTTGTAAATGTTGATTGAAGAATATCGCGAATCCTAGAGACCCTAAATAGAGTTTTCTTTCTTTTGCCCTTTTTATTTCTATTTTTTGCCATACTGGTATTGAACCCAAGGTTTCCTGCATGCTAGGCAAGCGCTGTATGCCTGAGCTAAACCCTCAGCCCTGAGGGGTCATCTTATGTTTTGGTGCGGGGACTGAAATAATGATTGCTCAAAGTCACTGAGTAACAATTTTTGAGATCACCTCCCACTCCAGATCTCCTCAGGTCTAGGATGATCCTGTGAACCCATTCTAGTCGACGTTGTGTACCAAGGATCTAGAATAAACCTCTGGGAAGACCTCTCCTGCCTTTTAGTCCCCTGGCTGTTGTGTGAAGATGGGCTGCTCATCCTGAGGCAGTCATCTTGTGATCAAGAGGTGACTCCCCCCAGGGCAAAGGGCTAAGAGACAAGAATGGAAGTCAGGACACAACGTATACCAAATGATTGATGGTGCTGTGGTGGCGAAGCTCCACACCCGGAGGTCTGCACTCTGGATCTCTTGAAATGTGAGGGAAGTAAATATTCTCTGCCCATGCCACCTGTTGGATTTTCTCTTTCTGCTTTGGTTTCTGTAACCAAAAGAATCTACTGTGAAAATGAAGAGAGACATGCTTGTCTGTTTCATCACAACATTTGGATTGGTTACTGTCTTGATTACTTTTATCTCTTTGCTGGGACAGAATACCCAACACCCAGAATTAAGAAAGGAAAGGTTTATTCAGCTCACAGTTCATAGAATTTTCAGTCCATACTCAGCTGGCTCCAAGGCAGAGTGGCGCATGGCAGAGGGCGACCGTTCATGGTGGTGGAAGACAGCAAAAGCAGCAAGAGCAAAAGGGAGGAGCGGTGGCAGCCAGCAGCCTCTTCCTCTCCCTTACCCTGTATGCAAACTATCTGCCCCAGGGTGGGTGTAGCTCTCACACCCATAATCCCAGCATTGGATCATGGATCAATCATAAACTCTAAAAGCCCACCCCATGACTCTGCGAGACTTTGGGGGTCTAGTGAGACACAAGCCATAACAGAGGCATTTCAGTAGTTTGAGGGCTCTTGTTGAAGAGGCAGCAGAGTGCAGAAAGGGTGGACTGTCAGCACCACAGCATGGAAGTGTCTGTGGTGGCCCTGGTACATGTGGAGGAAATGAAGGCTGTCTGCTGACCCTGTGAAAAATAGTGGCAGTGTGCCGCAGAGGAAATGCAGTTGGTGAAGCCTAGCAGACATAGTGGTCCCTGACTGAAGCCAGGGTGCTTCATGTTAAAGAAGTGAGGAAAAGCAGCGCTGACACACAGCAGCGGACGGGACGGTGGATTTTACTTTACAGGTGTGTATGAGGCGTCCTCTGGTAAATTATAAAGGATTCCCTTCTTTTCAACCCAAGAGGTTCAGTGACTCAAAACACAATGGGAATTTATATTTTGTTCACAAAAATAGTTGGTGCTCAGCGATGGTTCTTCCTCTGTGTGGTGCTTCAGGGACCTGGGAGACTTCAGTCTGGAGATTTTGCATTTGCAGGGAGTTGGTTGTCATCCACATCCTGGTGGTGGAAGGAGAAAAAAAGAATATGGAGGACAGAGGACGGCCTCTTAAAAGCCTTGGTAAAGAAGTCGCATGTATTACTCCAGCCCCTACTTCACATTGAGGGGGAGAGAGAGAGAGAGAGAGAGACAGAGACAGAGAGAGACAGAGAGAGACAGAGAGACAGACAGGAGAGACAGAGAGAGAGAGAGAGAGAGAGGAGAGATAGAGAGACAGAGAGACAGACAGGAGAGACAGAGAGAGAGAGAGAGGAAAGATAGAGAGACAGAGAGATACAGAGAGGCAGACAGAGAGAGAGAGGGTGCTAATGTCTCTAACTAACTGCAGGGGGAGTGGGAAGTGGGCTTCTCTGGCTGGGTAGCTGCTCCCAGGTATGTCTTTTTACCTTGAATTAAAAGAATAGGTTCAGTTTTATTTTTGCCTTTTTGAGACAGGGTCTCGCTATGCAGTTCAGGCTGGCCTTGAGCTCATTTTGTAGCCCAGGCTGGTCTCGAACTTGCAATGATCCTCATGCCTCAGCTTCCTGAGTGCTGAGATTACAGGCATGCGCCGCCACACCAGGCTTTTCAGAAAAGATTTGGATAGGTAATCTTTGCCACATCGAGGTACTCCCAGAAATACTTGCTTAGGGGTGCAGCTGGGGTGGGTAGGTATTTTGTAGAGCCCTGGCATTCTGAATCAGGTTAAGCCAGTGACACACAGGTTGCAAGGCCAATGAGTTACCCAGCCATCTAAGTGCTGCACATTACAGTAGGCAGGATTGACATTTTGCCACCTTCCTTACTTGACAATAAAAAATTGCCAAAACATTTGAAAAAAACTCTCTCATTTGTTGTTTTTAGACCTCATATGGCTATAGTATTGAATTTCATTTACAATTTAACATAAACCATATATCACTGGTTCTAATATAGGTATCTGCCAAAATGTTTAATATTTTTTGTCTTATCGGGAATCAAACTCACAACCTTGTGCTGTCCAGGCAGGTGCTGTGCCATTGAACCATATCTTCTGCCCTTAGTCGTTTAGTTATTGAGAACAAAACACCTAAAGGCATGTAGTAATTTTTCCCTTTCTTTTAAAAAGTATTTTTGATGTTATTCCTTTTTTTGGTACTGGCAGTCGAACTCAGGACCGTGGGCTTGCCAGGCAGGCGCTTATGCCACTGAGCTATATCCCCAGCCAAATGTATTTTGGATGTCTAGATGGCTTATGGCTATTAAGAAATGTAATTTCAAAATAAGCATCAGACTCACTTTCCAAGTGCCTTGTCATAAATACATTGCTACTCGTGCAATAAAGTAATTTCCCCTTGTGTGATAAATATAGCACTAAAGTAGACTGAGCCTCGTCTGATAAAATGGCTTTTATTAATCTCTTAGTGTTTTATTTTGTTCTAGAATTATGATTAGTTTCGAGCGAGTAGCAAACAGGTTATGATGAGAGTTGGATATTATTGCTGTCTGGATAGCTTTGGTTCATGCCTGCTGTTTATTTCAAACACAAAATGCTGCGTTAAGAGAAATCAACTATAATGGTTTGACTTTATTATGAAGAAATTATACCTGTTATGTAAACCCTGCTAATTATCAACTCTAGGATTCATTTGGGTGATGCAATAGATGAAAAAGGCCATTTATTAGGAGAAGTACTTTGCATTTGCACCAGCATAATGAAACTGGAGTAATAAAAGACACTCCTAGGAAAGAAGAAATTTTAAGACGAGAATGGAATTTTCCCAGGAGTGAATTATACCAGGAGACAAAGCGGGGTGTGGATGAACACGGTGTTCCACCTTGGGTATCGATTCCCCTCCGTCACTGTGCAGCCCATCCTTGTCTTCCCCTCTTCTTGTTGTATTTCTTCTTTTCTGCTCGAGCTCACTTGCGGACCCGCTTCAGCTTCTATTGTCCTCTCAGTTGTTACACCTTCAGCACCAACCTCTTGCCCACTGTCCAGTGTGCCTTCTGGCCATTCTCTATCTGGATGTCTCGTAGGAACCTGAAGTCTGTGTGTCCAGGCAGAATTTATTTCCCACCCTCTTCCTAGTTATCCACCTTAACTGGGGGAGACGCCCCTGCCTCCTCCTCCTCCTCCTCCTCCTCCTCTCATTCCCCATAGCCAGTAGGTTACATCCGTGTGGGGGGGGACAGCTGGCGGTCACCTTGCAACACCCAGCTGAACCGAACCAGCCTGGCGCCGGGTGTGGGAGGCCCCCCCGAGGATCGTGACCAGTAGCATAAAGAGGAGAACTGGAGCGGAAAAGGAGGTGCTGTGCGGGGGCTGTTGGTTCCTGGAGGAGCTTGTCACGCTGGCTCTCCTGGTAGGGACTCAGCTGTTCTCATCAACCGAGGAGCTCAGGACCTCACTGCTGCTGAGGACGGCCACAGTACTTTTGGGGAGCTCTGGTTCTTCCTTTGAGCGTTACTTTCTGGCTCCAGGGCAGATCCCTCGGCCTGCGGGCACAGGTCCTTCATCCCGCTGGCACAGACTTTCTAGCTTCCACCACTGACGTTTGGGCCTTCGCAGTGCAGATCTGTGTGAGATGTTGTCGTGGGCTCTAGGCCTCCGTCTGGGCTTGTGGGGGGCGTTGTGATGGGCTCTAGGTCTTCAGCTGGACTCATGCAGGACATTATTGCAGGATCCAGGCCCTCAGCAGGATTCTTTTGGTCTTTAGTGTGTGGGCAGACCTCCTGCGCTCTCTTTGTATTCGCCCTTTCGGGGACGACTGTAAAATAATCCTGTGCATGATGTGCCCTGTATTGTTTCCCTTATAAACCCTGACTAGGACAATCCTCTTGTTTCTCGTTAGCACTTTCTCAGTTCTCACTCCTACTCTCGCCCTCCCATTTCCTTGGTGTGGGCTGTCACCACTTCTTTTGTTTGCTGTAACCTAGGCGGCTTACCAGCACGCAGTCAGTAGAGTTTTTACATGAAAGCAGTTTTAAAATTGTATCCTCTTTTTATTTCAAAAGTTTTCAGACTTCTAGAAAAATGTGGGGTAATAGCAATAAACACATAGATAAACTTTAGTACGTTCACTGATTGTTAATATTTTGCTACATTTCTCTCTCTCTCTTTCACACACACACACACACACACACACACACACACACACAGACACACACGCAGTCCATTCTCCACAGCCATGCACAGAACCCAGGACTGCTCTGGTTCTCCAGGATTCTGCTTTGGGGTTGGCATGCATCAGCCTGGCCTTCCCAGCTGTTCATAACCTGACTCCAGTACTTAACGGTGTTTGAGGCAGAGGGAGAGGGAGCGAGCAGAGCAGAAGGGGTTACTTTGATGGAGTGTTGTGAACCTCGTTGAGTCACCAGCATTGTCTTGGGCATCTGGGTGTCAGCACTGGCCAAGAGGCCATTTCCACAGGTGCATGGCAACACCAGAAGGCTCGAGGATGTCAGGTGAGACTGATGGCCAGGGTGATATCTTCACAGATGACACTGGCAACTGTGGCTGGACCCAGATTCCTCCTTAAGTGGCTCTTTGATGGTGGACATTTGGAGTAGAAGGTGCAAACGGACTAGTTTCTGCAGAACTTGGAGATTCTCAGAATAGTGGTGACTGTGGGGCTGGGGAGGTGGAAGTGGCTGCAAAATCTTATGAATGCAAATGGAGGCCACAAAAGTAACTTGGGCTTTTTTCCTTCCACGACTCTCTAGGTGGTGAAGTCTGAGAACACT
This sequence comes from Dinomys branickii, assembly GCA_004027595.1. Classification (NCBI taxonomy): domain Eukaryota; kingdom Metazoa; phylum Chordata; class Mammalia; order Rodentia; family Dinomyidae; genus Dinomys; species Dinomys branickii. The sequence continues at coordinate 16,615 of PVLD010025267.1, read as the reverse complement.
GGGGCTACTCAGGGACAGAAATGAAGATAATGAAAGAAATACAGGGCCAGGGTATATAGCTCAGGGGCATAAGTGCTTGCCTGGCAAGGCTGAGGTCATGAGTTTGATTCCTGGTACCAAGAAAAAAAAAAAAAGAAAAAAAAAAGAAACGCAAAGGGCAAGGGGGAATATTTTCTTTGGTCTATAGTTCACTGTGCCCATAATCCTGTAGAAGTAATTCCTCAGTCATCCGTCCTTCCACCCTTTCTCTTTGATGGTACATGAATGACATGAGCACACAACAGCCTGTCTCTTTGGCCAGTTGGTCAAAGCCACTGATGGTTATTAGCTCTAATTTTAGCGGAAGTAAAATATTTTTGACTTGAGTTAATTACATCACTGTGCCTTTCAAGTCATAAAGAAAAACCTCAAAACCCTTACTATCTCAAAAATATTCTTAATGGGTGTATTTATTTTGGAAAATCTGCTTTTTATCAGAGAGCACTAGATGTATTCTGCAAATTGTCATTTCCAAAGATGATGGCAAAAGTCTCTCCTGTCCCACGTGCTCTTGCAAGGTGACTGTGAGATTCCTCTCATCACGTAGTGGGGCCCATGTTCCCTTTTGTTGAACGGGGGGACTGCCATGCAGGTGCTGAGCTGCTGAGCTCTATCCCTGGACCACAGCCTTGGATTTTAGATTCCTAGATATGCACTTACAAATTCTCTTTTTCTTTCCTATCGGCTGGAACCTACCACCTCAAACTGGACTTGCAGGGGAGAGCAATACCTTCGGCCCCACAGTGACCGCATTGTACAGAGCCACTCACCAACATGGAATGCTTATTACTACTTTTTTGTTTAAAAAAAAAAGCTATCCATTTCAATCTTTAAATTGTCTTGAAGTCTGCTTTAGCAGAGTGACCTTAGCATAACCAGTTGTCGACCAACAAATATGGAACTAGCTGCTAGGTTCTATGAAAGATGATAGGGCTACAATGGCAAGCTTAAACTCTGGGGGACGTAGAAAAGTAAATATGATTCCAGATATGCTACGCACCGAGACTTCTGGAAGAGAGGTGCATGGTATCCGGAGAGTACAGAGTCAGGGGAACTGATCCCGTAATGGAATGACTAAGAGTTGCACTTTGAAGATATTTCTCAGGCAGATATGTGGGGAACAAGAGAGTATAAGGGCTCTCACAAGGAGACTGCTGCAATGGTGCCTTTTATTTGGGAACACACAGGATAGAACCTCAGAAGTCACCAACAATAATTTGGGGATGGTTTTGATGCGGGGCTAGAATTCCCAAAATGGTAGGTAGGCATGAGCCCAAAAATATTATTTTGTATTTGCAGTCTCTGTTTTGAACGAAGGCTAGGAAGCCAGGGAAGCTCAGATTACAAAAGTGTAACCACAGCGTGTCTGTTTTGTGAATGCCAAATTGAAAAACAGTATGTGGGCCTACAGCGGAATGCATACTCGAAGTTCCCGGATGGTCCTTGGAATATCTAGATTCTAATATTGCTGGGTCGACTTAGGTTTGATAGCTCATGTCCTCCTAATCCTCATGATATAAAACACATCAGCTTATTTTATGTAACCCCAAGAGAAGCATGAACATCTCGGAGGAGGGTGAACACTTAATGTGTTACTAAGATGTCAAGGAATTAAGATGTGTTATGCACATGTACCAACTCCGCATCAGGAATATAAATCTGTATTGCAAACATATACTAATGAAAGTTAAAAAAAAGATGCCTTATGTACCTGTTGCCAAAAATACTGAGAGTATCCAGGCACCAAGCAGGCTCTTTCATGTTTCATTTTTATATCACTGTCACTGGTGGGCAGCGGAAAGACCTGTGGAGTTTAGAGCAGAGACCTTATGGCCTCTGCTTTCTACCTCTGTAGTAGAAAGTAGACTTTTGAGCTGCTGAATGAGATTTCATGCGTTTATCACGGTGATGGTGGGTTTTATATTTCACTGCTGCACTAACGCTAGCTCTTTAACTGTAACTTTTCCCTGTGGATAAGCTCATTGATGAAAAGTGGAACTTTGACAATGATTTACATTTTTCACTATAGAAGAAAGGAAATTGAAGACTATTTTCAACTCAGTCAATTAGGCACAGTTTTGAGGGCCATATGATAGTCCTATGATAGATAACATGAGATTAAAATATTAACTATGTTTTAAGAAGCAAATCTCTATTAGGATTCATAGCTCACTCTCCGTATAGTTACTCTTGTTAGTCATGGTCTGGTGTGATTTTATGAAATGGTGTATATGAAAATAAAGAACAGAATTGCTTGCTTTTCCTTATTCCCAATATGCAGGGATGTGTATAGGTCTTATTTAGTTATGATGATTGAAAAAAACGTCTGTTATGATTTACATTTTGAAAATTGTCTCTATGTTTTCCTGAGTAACCACTTTGAAGACATCAGTATGTAACACAACAACCGTGGTTGCTTTCCTGTCACCTTGTCTGTATTTCAGTATCGCTTGTATTGCTGTTGTGCTGTTTTGTAAATGGATGTCTGTTCGTTAATATGTTTTCATTCTTTTATTTTTATGATAAAATAAGGAAAATTGTCTCTATGACAAAAAGACTGATAAGTTGTTCTTTTATTTGCACTTTTGGATTGTAAGTGAGTGACAAAGTCCATCACTAAGTCCCACTGACTTCACTTTCTGACTCTTGAACTGGTCCACTCTCTTTATCTCTTATTAAAATATCCTCATTGAGCAGTTAATTAGAAAAGTAGAAGAGCTATGATTGAAACTGAACCCAAGTCAATGAAATAAACCATGCCAACTCTTATATCCTGATTTTTATGATAGTATCACTTTTTAAACATTCATTTGGGTTTATAAGTTTTAATGCTTGCTTGGGATTGAATATCCCTTTAGAGTTTTGCCTCTTCAGGCTTGTGCTAGACCAGTGTCAACCTTAGGATACAGTTCTTCTGAATAAGGAAATTGTTGTGGATTTCCTGGCAAAAAATGTGGGCATTCTGAGGAGCGAGAGGGAATTTCTTCTAAATTCTTCCTATCTGATTCTGTGAACTCACTTTCAGGGACTCATGCTCCTGGGGATATTCCTGCAGGTTTCTTAAGAGGGGTAGAAGTTTTAATTTTTAAGGCTGTTGTAAAATTTTCATTTTTGTTATCTGTTTTCCTGGGAAGGTGAGGGAATCTATTAGCTACTGTCATAACCCAGAAGTCCACTAGTTTTTTTTTATAAATTATTTATTCAGCATGTGATTAGGTTCTGAAAGTGCAAAGATCCATCAAGATGATTAGAATCAAGAGAATGACCAAGATCTTCTCTAAAATGAAATCTTTGCCTTTGAGGAATGGACCCTCCTGGGATTTAAAAAAAAATTGTTTGTGATGTTCATTATGTTTAATTCTTATGCCAAACTGTTTTCTGATGAAGACAATATTATGCTTTATTGCAAGAATGGAAACCTCAAAATAACCACCATAAAACTTCTAAGATTTATGGGAGAATAAACTAGGATGGTCCACAGATATTAAGATGAAATCCACAACATTGGAATTATAAATGCTTAGAGCAGCCGAGACTAGAAGACAAGCCCAAACTACCATTAGAAGAATGAAATATGATATGGTCCAAAATGTATCCTTAAAGTTTTGTCTCAACCCTCAGTTTGAATAGTGAGGATTGATCTTCAATTCAGTCGATCCAGCATAAATTGACTGTGTAATTTTCCATTGTATTATACAGAATATGTACATTCTAGAAGGTTCCTTTAGTGCTACACTGTTGTACTTTTGTCCCAGCAATTTGAGGGCATGAAAATTCCACAAAGTCATCCATGAGCACAGGCCATGCTCCTTCTTCATCCTAATTAGACATGTCATCCGCAATTATTGTACTGAAGTCTAGAAGAAGATTCCAAGTATCTTTTGGTATTGATCAGTTTCTGATATTCCAACAAAAGTTTATGCCATAAGTCTAAGAATTTAAATCTTCCATGAAGCACTAAGTTCCAGTAGGCAATGGCCATTTCTAGATCTCATCCTTTTTGTCCTGGATTCTTTGCAAAATTAAAAGTGAACTGGTAAAAATCCTTAAGTTGTCCTGGTTCTTTCAATTGTTGCTCCACCTTGGGTATTTGAGGCTTTAGCTTTTCTACGCTGTCCCATCCTCATTCTGTCATGCGGTCCATGAACTCCAGCTTGGAGAACTCACATTGTGCTGCTGCTCTGAACTCCATGCAATGATCAAAACACTAATGCTGGCTGGAGCAAGTGCCAGGTCATCACAGAATTGCTATATAACATCTAGTCCAGTTTTATTTTCATCTTGAGGACCTTTGTACCTATTGTATAGTTGTTCCAACTTCTTCTTACACTCTCATATATAAACTTCAGGATTTTGGAAAAAATTACCTGTTGCAACATCTAACTTCTAGTCATTTTGAGAAAGACAACTTACAGCAGTTTTTTCACGAGATTTTGTGAAGATCATAAACTGTCAAACTTTATCCTTCTGTGATGATTTCACCTTGTTCATGTTGGTGTCACCCAGGCCTCCCTTCCTGGGATTTGTTATGATCTGTCCCTCTCTAGTGCAGAGATTCCATCACAAACCTGGGATTAAAGGGATGATAAGAGTTTTCCTTTAATTTCCTTCTTCATTTCACGGAGAAGTCAGGCGTGCCTTTGGAGAATCTGTGTGTAGAAGTTTTAGCTCTAGAAGGTTTAGAGAACACTTAGTTTAAGTTCCTTTTTCCTTCCTCTTAAAAGGGTCTTTTTAAGATGGAAGACTTCCACAGAGCTGGCGTTACTGGTCATTAAGGTCCCATAATCTTTGCTGTTCAGTTCACTGTCTTCTCCGTGGGTGGGGACCTACCAAAGGCTCTCTGTAATGTGCACAGAGGATACTGTCTGTTTCACACACAGATGCGAGCATGAGTCTTGGGTGGGCACAGTCCATGTAAATAGGATAGCTCAGGGACATTGTATTCCACTCATAATAATAAGAAAGATTTGTATAAAAATGGCAATTTGACTTGTTCTTACATATTTTGTTTTATTTTTATGAGTCTGTGTTGGCACTACACAATGTTTATATTCCTTCTGGCGCATGTACATCACACGTTTCCCCTTTTCCACCCCCTTTCCTTCCTCTCTCTCTCTCCTTTGATCTCTCCATCCCCTTTCCACTGGAGAAAGACTCGTCTCCCACCTTCCTGTTAGCTACTTATTTTGCTCTTTAGTTATAACTTGGGTTTCTCATATAAAAGCAACCATGCGATGCTTAAGCTCGTGTGTCTGATTTATTTCACCTGATGCTAAGGTGCCCACAGCCCCGCACAAAGGGCTCGAGTCTATCCCTCCTCGAGGCAGAGTACCCTGTGTCTGAGTACCACTTCTTCCTTATCCACTCATCTGTTGATGGGACACATAGGCTATTTCTGAGATGGAGCTCTTGATATAAAATACTTGGCAGTTGCCTTTATTCCTTCTCTTCCTTATCCCTCCAAGTCTTCTGATTGCATTTTAATTCTCTTGCCTTTAAGGAGGGACTTCCACTTAATAAAGGAGGTTTGGTGAGGTCAGCTATGGCCACAGTAGAAGGACTCATACTCTTAGCTATACTCTCTTGGCGGAAAAACTGAACCTTGAAGAGGGAAAGCAGGAAAGAAGACTTAGCAGTTAATGGCGCTGAGACCGGCAGAGCGGAATCGGCAGGGAGGATAGCTGGAAGCTGGGCTTGAGTTTCATTCATTGTTCTTCAGACCTCACTGATTCTCATCTTGACACTCAGAGGCGCCTCTCCTGTGGCCGGAGCTGGGTTGCTGCAGTTCCGGTGTCCCCTATCTACAGTTGGAAGACAAGAGACGATAGATCTTTTTTCCTGGGCGTAAATTTGAAAACAAAACAAAATGAAACAAAAACACTCAGGATAGAATTTAAGCTGGCTGGACCTCAGCCACATGTCTGCTCCTGGGCCAATCACAGTGACTGAAGCTCCTTTGTAACTGGCCTGATTGGATCAAGTCCCCACCTGCTGGCACGTGTTGGAAACGTCCATCAGATGGTTTGAAAGCATCTCCCTGAAGATGCTGTTCTGGGGACCCATTTTAATAGATTTTTCTTTGAGGTTCGCCTTCTCTTTGCTCCCTTATATTTACGTGTTTATAAAAATGGCATCAAGGATAGAACTTCACTTAGGTCCTCATCCCTCTCTCCCCCACGGCTGCATCTGACTATCTGTAACAAAGGGGAGTGGCCGATGCCTCGCTAACAAGGCAGCTTGCTCAGGGCTGGGCTCAGGCTGAGCGGCTCCAGGAAGCAGGTCCCGCTGGACTTGACTTGGATTGGCAGGGCACCGCATGAAGGGGCCGTAGTAGAAATCCTGAAACTGCGATACTGGAGAGATTTTTGCAGATCTGGCTGCTGGCAGATAAGCACCAACAATTTCTGTGCGCTGAAAATTGGAGCTTTTATGAGAGGAGAGAGGGAGCAAGAGAGGGAGAAGACAGCACCTGTCTTGTTTCTAACCCGTGTGTCCGCAGCTGCCTTCTCCTTCTTCGGCCTCTCACTTCAGCTCTCTTCTTTCTCAGAGCAGGAAACGATGCCGACTAACTTCTTGGTCTCAGTTTCAATTGGCTTGAAAATTTAATTAGAATAATGCCAGGGACATACAGATGTAAGGAAAAATCTATTTGAAAAAAATTTTTTTTTGTCTTTTTGAGACAGGGTCTCCCTATGCAGTTCAGGCCGGCCTTGAGCTCACTTTGTAGCCCAGGCTGGTCTCAAACTAGCGAAGATCCTCCTGCCTCAGTCTTCCAAGTGCTGGGATTACAGGCGTGCACCACCACGCCCAGCAAAAAAAGAATGTATTAATTAGTTACCCGCAGATTGTCTTCTCAAACTCTGTTTAAACCCCGAGGAGAAGTGACACACAGCTCTCTTCTACACCTCCAGCTATTCAAACCACCACCTGGGGTTGGAGCATTAGTGAAGATATTGCTTTGGAGGGATTCAGATTTTAGAGAAGAAAGGTTATGAGGGCCCATTACTGTACACTGGTACGAATTAGAAAGATCTTCCTTATCATCTGTTTAGCATGTGCATTGCAGTTCTGCTATGACAAGAATTTCATGAAGGGCCCAACATTTACTCAGCTAAGGACAGCTGACCTTTGTAACCACCTGAGCAGCAGTGATGCCTCATTCCAGGCCATGTGCTCGGAGGGGGTAACAATCAGCCCACATCATAGACTGGGGAGTGAAACACTCAAAATGGCCACAGACTCTGTTTAGTTCAGACACTCAGAAGCCAGCTGCCCTCCATAGCTAATGTCTCTTCACACCCTTGGGTCCATCCACTTCTCCAGAAGGCAGTCATGGGAGCCACTGTGCCTCAGGAGTCGTGTGTTCACTGCCAAGCAACCTGTATATTATGTTCATGTCCTGTATGTTCTGTCTCCCTCCACTCTTTGGGACTTTACTCCCAAACAGATTGTGGTTCAGTAGGGCTGGTTGGGGCCTGTGATTCTGCATTCCCTTTTTTTTTGTCTTTTTGAGACAGGGTCTTGCTGGCCTTGAGTTCACTTTGTAGCCCAGGCTGGTCTTGAACTTGCAGTGATCCTCCTGCCTCAGCCTCCCAAGTGCTGGGATTACAGGCGTGCACCACCACACCTGGCTCTGATTCTGCATTCCAAACAAGTCCCCAGGTAATGCTAGTGTCAGGGCCACACTTTGCCTAGCAAGGGACTAAGTCACAGACACACAGGAAAGGAGCCCAGGTACCTTAGTTGGGAAGCTGGTATGGTAATCTGGGAACTTGTCCTTCAGAACGTTCCAGACAAGCCCTGTGGGTCCTCTGAACCCTCTCCTTATCCCCCCTGCTCTTCCATGTATCTTTGAATCAGGGGCACCGTTGTGAGCAAATCTGGAGGGTTCTGTTCTGTTCCTTCCAGCCAGGTGCACCTTGGCCCGATGGGGAAAAAATCCACCAGCATTTAGAGAAGAGCCCACAGGTGCAGCTCGGATGGAGAACAAATAACCTCAGGCCGCGGCCTGGCAATTTTCCCTGTTGGTCTGCCCCTCTCCATCAGGTGGCACTTCTTGTCCCCGTCTTCAGGACAAGCCTTCCTCTGACCCTACTAGCTTGTTCAGTTCTTCGGTCACCTTCTAGCTAAGAGATGCTATTTCCAAACAGAAGCACTTGCCATACCACAAACTGGAGAAGGAAAAAAGCTTAGCTGTGTGACATACACATAGTCGGAAGATAGAGTCAATGGATGTGTGGCAGGAATGCTCGTGGGTACATTCATGTGTGGTGTGAAGATCACATGTGTTGTACTTTGACTGTGGCCCAGAATAATTCTCATTATATTCACGCTAAGTTGAAAATACCTTGTATTCTATTATTTAAAATCTTCACGAAGTTGGGAGTGGACCGGGAAGAACCGGACGCGTACATGTGGGCATCTGGGGGTTGTCTTAATGCGGCTCTGGTGTTCACATTCAGTTTGGCTCAGGCAGTGGAGATGAAGTGGACAAACGTATTTAATGACATAAATAAGAATACAACAATAGGTTCTATTCAGTGCTTGGTGTGTGGGCACAAAAGGAACCCACACTTTGCATAACTTTCAGTCATTCAAGCTGCGCTGAACACCCACTTTGGTGTAAGACAGCATGCTAGGTGAGGTAAGGGTTCACATGTGAGCAAGGTCAGCTGCACATACCTGTAACCGCAGCACTCTGGAGGCAGAGGCAGGAGGATTATGATTTGAGGTCAGCCTGGGCAGTGCAGTGAGTTGGAGGCTACTCTGGGCTACAAAGCAAGATCTTGTCACAAACAGACAAACAAATGAACAAACCAAAAAAAAAAAAAAAAAAAAGAGCAGGATGCTGTGCTTTGCCTTGAGGCTGTTGCAGTTGGAACCCAGATAACCACAAATACTTCTGAGGAAACAGCCCCTTTATTCTATCCGTCTTGACCTTCCTGAGAAATTTCTGCCTTGGCTTTTGTAAGTGCCTATCAGTGAGGCAATGTCAGGAGCCAGATGGCCCATGAACTTGGTGAGTCCTGCTACTAAGCATCCACACAGCTTCCGCCAATGTTTACTTTTGGAAACACTGGTGTGAATTGTGTGCCTCTCCAATTCATATGCTGAAGCTCTCAACCCCAAGGTGGGCTATATTGATAAAAAGTCTTGCAAAGCTAAATGAGATTAAATGAGATCCTAAGAGTGGGGTTCTGATCTGATAAACTAGAGCACTTAAAAATCGGGGAGGAGACACCAGAGCTTGCTTTCTACTACGTAAACCAGAAGCCAGCCATCTGCAACCAGGATCAGAGCCCTCACCAGAACCTGAATGTGCTGGTGGACTAATCTTGGGCTTTATGTTAGCTTTCTATAGCGGTAACAAATGCTTGAGACAACCAACTTAGAAGCAGGAACTATTTACTTTGGTTGATGGTTTCTGAGGTGTTGGTGCATGGTCACTTGGCCATGTTGCTTTGCACTTACAGCAGCAGCACAGTACCTCACGGTGAAGTGCATGGTGCAGGAGGCTGCAAACTTCATGGTGGCTGGGAATCAGAGAGAGAGAGGAAGGAGCTGGGGGTCTGTCTAAGGGTCTTCTCCCAGTACCTAACTTTTAATGAGATGCCACTTGCCAAATGATAGCAGACTTCAAACCTTGAGAATTGTGAGCAAACATATTCTGTTGTTTAAGCTCTCCCTTATATGGAACTTTGTTACGGCAGTGCGAGACTTGGAATACCGGAGGGAAGACTAGGTGACAGGGAGGAGAGGTGAAATGGACATTGTGGAGGGGAAGGTGACAGAGTGTGACCCGGAGCTGAGCGCTGGTACTGGCACGGCTCCAGGGACAGATCAGTTTCATCTTTTTCTTCAAAGATTTAAAATGCTCAGCTGGGAACTCTGGTTTCTCTTCTTATGGATGAGTTGCAAGAAAAGCTGCCTGCAACAAGATGTACATTATATTTAATTTGGGAAGTTCTGGCAGGAACATTATTTTTATTTTAAATTACAAAGACTACGCACATCTTATGACAGAAATAGTGCAAGAGTTATGTAAAAATAGGTCTTTGGCTTCAGAACCAATCTTATGGACGTCAGAATTTGAGTCCTCACTATTTCTGAATTTTTGACAGCCCCAATAAACCACGCATTGAGGCCACAGCTTCACAATCTGATCATTAGGGTTTCTGTTTCTTAGGAGTTATTAGGAGGAAAAACAACTCTATCCCAGCTCTCAGGAGATGCACAAGCACTGATAATTAGAATGAAATAAAATCGATGACTAAATGAATGTGTAGTTTACGCCCAAAGGTAACCTTTTATTCTTTCCAATTAGGCTTTCTCCTGTGGACTTGGCAGATGAAGCTGAGTTATAAATAGAAATGATATTTTGGAGGGCTCTTCTAACTGAAATGTGCATGAGGTCAAATTCTAATCAAGGTAATATATATAAGTAATGAGCTGAGCCTACATTTGCAGGCATTTATCTATTTAGTGGTAATAAATGAGCAAAAATGAAAAGGCAGCTTCCCGACAAATGCAGCAAAATAGTTACTGGTGTGACTGGAGCACCAAAACTTATCTCTGTGTAATGAATGCTTGCCAGTGATAATTGACTTCGTTAATTGTATTCATGATATTAATGAGCTCATTAGCATAACATTCACATCCTACTCTCCTGTGGTCAAAGTCTGGGGAATTACAAGTTTTGCACACCTTGTTGCTATAGATATACTTGTGGATTCCAATTATGAACAAATTCAAAGGCCATCTGTGTTAGCATTATGCAAGGGCAGTCTGAAATCATCCCTGTCCTGTTTTTAAGGGAGCTTTCGGAGGGTTTGGTAGAGTCATGAGGTTCATATTCATGATAAAGATCCCAATTTAGCTCCTGTTATAGGCCAAATGATCTTTTCTTTCCTCTCCTGAATTCCACTCACTGCTGAGACTTAGTCACAAGCTAAAACTGTGGAAGAAGGATTCTGGAATCTGGAAAGAGAAGCAAGCAACAACGGGAAAGTTAGCAAAAGCGGAAACAGAGGCGATGGGGACCACAGTGCATACCCCAAGCCATGGTATCTTGACCTTTGAGAAAACCACGGTAACAGGAAGATTTCCTTCAACTCCCCCTTGCTCTTCTTCCCTGGAGTGGATCATAAGATCTTACTGGGGAGGTCTTATGATCCTCCCCATAGCTGGAAGAAAGGAATAGTCTTATCTCTGAGGACACAAAGAGATGGAGGAGAATCTGAGGAAACAGGTCTTGCTACATGGTCCCTCCCACCCAGTTTACCACTGAGATCACACCTCCTTGTCTATCATTAGTCCCCAAGACTGTCCACCTCTTCATCACACCTAGGAATAAATATGCAGTAAGCTTCGCCATTTCCACAGGTCCTCATTTCTAACGTCTCCCATGTTAAGTAAAACTTACACTAAACAAATTCACTGCTTTGCTCTTGTGAATTTGTCTTTTGTAACAGTGATAGGTGATAAAGAAATCTTTCCTTTCTTACAGAAGTGAAAGTCTGCCCCTTCTAGCTTGGAGGATTGTGGGTAAAATAGAGAGAAAGGCTTGAGAGACATAGTGGGGATGGGTTTGTTGGGTAAGATTTTTAAAGACAGGAGTTTGGCTCCAAGGCAGATTTGCGACTCTAAAAAGGGACTGGATTATCCTTCTCTTCTGCCATCCAATTTGTGGATGTGGAGGAGACTCAAAAGCATCTACAAGCTGCTCCTTATTCCGAAAGGGGACTGTATGAGAAAGCCTGCAAGCCTGCTTTGGAATCTGGCACTATAAAAGGAACATGACCCCCAACAGCCCCATAAAGGATGTTGAGGAGCTCAGAGTCAGCAAGGGAGAGTGGCTGGGTCACTGGGGAGGTACAAGAGGACAGGTCACCCACAGCTTTCTACAGAAGACATCAGCACTTGTCTAGCTGCTGGCTGCCTTGTAAAGCTCCCTGCCTAACAATGGCTTAGTCTAGGCACTTTTCGACAGGAGACACTGGTAGAATCAAGGACCTTTTCCCTGCCCTGGGCATCACCTTGAGGAAGAGAAGAAGGAAGAAAGGACTCCTGCAAGACTGAACATTCTTTCCTAAAGACCTAATACTAACAAGGGACTCTGTTCAGAGCTTGAGATTGCCTTGAGCTTATAGGAGCGAACTAAAATTTCTAGTTCCTTCTTTCTGCTTGCAGGGGGCAGTGGGGGCATTTGCAAGAGAGATTAAATCATGAGAAAAATAACTAAACTTCATTTTCTATGGGTTTAAGATAGCAGTGCAAGGCGGCGTGCAACCTGGCTCCAGGTGAAATTGCTATCTGGAGGCCACCTCTTTTGGTCTTGCTACACTTCTGGATGTATTCTGGTTATTCACGATGATTGTTCAGTATAACTGCAGAGAGGTCAGAAGGTCTGGGAATCGATATGACTGTTCTGCCACCATGAACCAGGATCTGAGGCACCATCTGAAGTTCTGGAGATGTGGTCTCTCTTAATTATCCTTGTAGCGTCCCCTTACTGGGACCCTTTGTTCAGGATTCTTTTGATATCTGGAATTGTGCTGCTTTTCCTTATGACCCTGACATATTGGCGGGGAAGGGGTGCTCTGCATACTTGTGAGGACCTGCGTGCCTGTATTGTCCTTGCTGGTTCTGGTCTCATTTTACATATAGGGTACAAAGAGGCTGAGGGAGATTGACAACTGGTGGTCAACTTATAACCCCCAGCTCAACTGAGTACGTGTAGTGCTGGGTGCAGGAGGCCCGCCTGGGGATTTTGCCAGCAGTATAAGAGGCAGAACTGGAGAAGAAGAAAAAAGACTGTTGGGAGCTGAGAAGGGGATGTTGGGAACCTGCTAGAAGTGGAGAGAAGCTGTTGGGAGCTGTTGGCTCTCTTGGAGGAGCTCGTCATCCTGGCTTTCCCGGTGAACTTGGCTGTTTTCATCCTCCGAGGAGCTCAGGACCTTGTTGGCACTGAGAATGGCTTCGGCTCACTTTGGGGGAGCTCCACTCTGAGCATCGCTTCCTGGCTCTGGAGGGGAAGATGGTGCACAGCTCAAGCTGGAGAGCTCAAGCTTGTTGTGTTGGCTTTCCTGAAGGAAACTTGGCGTTCCTGATCATCGGAGGAGCTTGGGACCTCACTGTTGCTGAGGATGGCTGTGGTACGTTTCAGGGGAGCTTTGGTTCTTACTTTGAGCATCACTTCCTGTCTTCAGTGCAGATCCCTCAGCCTGCTGATGCAGATCCATCATCGCGTTGGCACAGACTTTCTAGATTCTACCCCTGACCTTTGAGCCTTCCCAGTGCAGATCCGTGAAACAGGGCAGCATGAGACATTGTTACGTGCTCTGGACCTCCAGATGGACTCATGTAGGAAGTTATTGTGGGAATCCAGGCCCTCAGCTGGATTCTTTGGTCTTTAATGTGTGGACAAATTTACTGCACTCTCTTGTATGTGATTCTTTCAGTGACTATTATAAATAATCTTATAAAATATGAGTCCTGTGTTATATTGTTCACCTTGCAGTAAGTCCCAAACCACAACAGAGGCCTTATGCACTGAGTGGCAAAGCTGGGATTTGAACTTGTGCCATGTTCTACCATCTCCATGCTTAACTCCATCTCTCTTATAAAATTTCTGGACATTGTGACCCAGCCAAGATGACACATAAAGTTAGCCATTATGGTGTCCATCAAAATGTTGGTCAAAAAGACTCAGGGATGAGGTAGTCTGGGAGAGGCACCACAGGGAGGGCCAGAGGCTCACTAAATACACTCAGCACTCAGAAAGGAAAGCAAAACATGTTTTTCTAGCTCATGCAGGGCTTCAGGATGCCGTACCCACCAGGGTCCAGCTTTTCCTACCCCTTTTTGGCAACTTAGCTCAATTTTTTCAACCGACATGGACACATTTCAGTTTGGAGCTAACATCATTTGCTACCTGCTAAATTATACAACACATTGTTTACTGTGATCCAAGTCTAAAATTCAGGAGAGGACCTTAAGTGGATAGGATATCTCCAGGTTGCGGCATTCCAATACCAAGGAAATTCTTCATCGTGATCCCTGGGCTGGGGGTATAGCTCAGTGGAATAAGCGCCTGCCTAGCAAGCGCAGGGTCCTGAGTTTGATCCCCAGTACCGCAAAAAAAAAAAAAAAAAAGAGTGATCCCATCGTGATCCCTGAATCTACACAAAAGAGGGCTGGGAGGAAGTGGCTGTTTTCAGAACGTTGAGCTGTTGAAGCGATCAACTCCAAAGGAAGTGCTAGTTTCCTTACAACTCCCCTTGCGTTCTTGATTGGCTGTCCCAAATGAAGAGGTGTTTCCTTCAGTGTCCAAGACTCTTCCTCCCACCACAGAGTGGAAACTGAGTCCTGCTTTGTGGCAGTCCTGATGTTTTAAGCTTGGAACGGACCCCTTGAGCCATGTCCCAGACCACGGGGTCCTGATCAAATGGGCCTTCAGCTGGTGAAAGTCAATCTAATCTTTAGCTCATTTCCTTCAGATAAGAGGGCACTCACCCAGTGATCAGGTCTAGTACAGCAGACCTGGGGTAATGTCAGCCAAATGGGTCGCTATTTCTTTTTTTTTTCTTTCTTAGGTACTGGATGTACTTAGTGAATCTCTGGCCCTCACTGGTGCCCCTGCAGATCTGTCCCACTGGGCTACCTCATCTCTAGATGTTTTCTGTTCTTCCCATGAATACCACCTGCCCTGGCTCTTTTAGGCAACATTCTGAGGGGTGGTGTGATCATTAACTTTATGTGTTTGGATGTTTCTGTGAGGCTGTTTTTAAATAAGATTAACACTTAAACGGGGAGGAAAGCAGATTGCCTTCTCTAATTTGACTGGGGCTGACTCAATCAGTTGAAGGCTTGCATAGATAAAAAACCTGACTTCCCCCAAGCAAGAGGTAATTCTGCCAGCCCATGGCTTCTGGATATGAACTGCAAGTGTGGCTCTTCCTCTAGCCTGCTGGTTCCACCCTTCAAGCTCTGGACATGGCACCCCTACACCATCCATTAGCGTGAGCCAATTCCTTAAAATGAACTTCTGTGTAAATATATATCCTACTGGTTCATTTTCTCTGCGAAACTCTCATTAATATATATGTGATTAAGACAATGTTTGTAAAACAATTGCAATTCAGTGTGGTTAGAACATGGGTTCTGGGTGTGGTGGCACATGCCTGTAATCTCAGAATGTAGGAGGCTGAGGCAGGAGGATTGCCACAAGTTTGAGGCCAGCCTGGGTTACATATTGAGTTCAAGGACAGCCTGGACTACTGAGGAAGACTTTGTCTCAAACCAAACCAAACCAAACCAAACCAATCAAAAGAACATGGGCTCTGAAATCAGTTGCTTGTGTTTGGATCCCTATTCTTCTGAGAGATTTAAGATAAAATAATCAATTCTTCTGCCTCAGTTTCCTCATCTATAAAATGGGGATGACTGTACTTGTCATCAAATGGAACTCTTTGGTGATTAAGTGAAATAATGCATGCAAGACTGTATAGTGTCTGGCAGATAGTAAGTGCTCAATAAATTACATGGCTGGTTAGTGACAGAGCTGGGACTTGAACTCAGGAAATCTGCTCCAGAATATGTGCACTTACTGTTATGCATAAGGAAAAAACCCAAACTCTTTTTCCTACTCTTACTCTCAATACGGAATACTTTGCACCAAAAGGCATGGGACTTTCTCTCCACTAAAAACCAATCAATTCTCCAGTGGAAAGCAGGTTCTATCACTTAATTTTATTTTGAGACTATCAACTTGGGGATGGCATCGGATCCCACAGACTGAGGATTCAGTCTCGTAAGAGAAACCATGCTGTATATGAGTTGTGTGTCCTACTTATGTCAAGTAACATTATGTTCTCAAGTTGCATCCATTTACCTATGGACACCTCAAGTTTCTCTTTCTTTATGGCAGTGTAAGGGCCGGGGTTATAACTCAGTGGCATAAGTGCCTGCCTGGCAAGCACAAGGTCCTGAGTTCGATTCCCAGTATCAAAAAAAACTGACATGTCAGTGTAGTACTCTATTATGCATAACTGTCACATTTTCTTTATCCATTCATCTGTTGATGGATGTTTATGTTGTTTCCAAGATCCAGCTGTGCTGCTCTAAACATGAGAATGCATGTGTTCCTGTAATGTAATGATTTTAACTCTTTGGGGCAGATTCCTAGGAGGAGGATAGCTGGGTTAAATGGGATGGGAGGGGCAAATCTAGGATGACCAGACTGTCTGGTGAGGGTTTGCTCTCTGCTTTCAAGATGGCATCCTTCTGCTGCCTGTCCACATGGCAGAGGAGGAAGAAAAGGGCTTCCACCTCTTTTTAGAGACAGGTTTTCACTACGTAGTTCAGGCTGCTCTTGAACTCATTCTGGATCCCAGGCTGGCCTCGAACTCATGGCCATTCTCCTGCTTCGGCCTTTTGAGTACTGTGACTACAGGTGTACTCTACCATGCCTGGCCATCTTCAGCCTCTTTTATAGGGCATTAATGTCCTTCACGAGGATGGAGCCCTCGTAATTTCATCACTTTCCAAAAGATCACATCTCTTGGGGGCTGGGGAT
>PVLD010025266.1:0-24007 GCA_004027595.1 Dinomys branickii | reverse complement strand
AAAAAAAAAAAACAGAAAAAAAAAAAAAAAACCTTTCTTCTAATTTTTTTCCTCACTTGATTTAGGTAAGGTTTAATTTTCTGTAAGGGCTATGAAAAATTATTGTTTTTATTATAATTTTATTCAAGAGATTCACTGAAAACTAAAATAGCTAAAATTTTAAATATAATATGAGGGGAGATTGAAAAAACAATTGAAAGAATATCAATTTGCAGTAACCTAAAGATTTTTTTAAAAAAAGCATTGTTTAATGATTAGACAAGATTAGAAAATTCCAGAACTTAAAAAGTTCATGTTCTGAATTAAACTGGTGTGAAAGAAACTTAATATCCAGAGGATTGTGGCTGAAATGATGTCCTTTTGTCCTGATCTTCTCTTTGACCAGAGGTGCAGTGTGAGGAGAATGTCAGCTGCCAGAGGAAGGGCTAGTCTCACAGATAGGGACAACAGACCTGCTAAATAAATCGAGGGCTTGAAAGTATGGCTTATTCTCTTCTCTGTTTGGAATTTTTAAAAAGTGTATGGCTTGTTAAATGTTTTATTTAAAAACAAAACTTGTGAGAACTGGTTTCATCTAATGTGTGGTACGCATTCTTCCTTAGCAAATGGATTGATGTCCCAAAGAAAGGCATATTTGCGATAGAGGGTCCGCAGGACTTCTTAACTTCTCTTCTGCTTTCCACGCTGACCTACTTCTCTCTGAGCTAGCTGTTGTCTCAGTGCTCTCTCTCTGCTTTTTATAATTAAGTGCATGCTCAGTAACGGAGCTGGACATTATTCAAAAGCTAGAACTAAAAAATGAACAGAATTCAGTCATAAGCTAGGAGTTCAGGAAGGACTTGGTATTTTCTTCCTTCCTCCTCTTCACAAACTCAAATACCTTAAACATCAAAAGTTTCCAAAGTAGAGGAGGAGGGCAGGATCTGTATCATTTCTAATTTTTTTAAAAATACATTCTCTTTAAAATAAAAAACAAAGTAGAGGAGGAGGAACATGTGATCGTCTCAAAATGGTGCTCAAAATAAGCCATCTCTCTCTCTCTCTCTCACTCACACACACACACACTCCTGTTTTAAATTTACATTTCTGGCTATGGTTTTTAATAATATATGTAATATACTGACACTTCATATATGTATATGAAATATAAATCAACCTATGTAGGAGAACATGATCAACAATTTTAATTCAAAGAAAAAAGCTATAAACAAGTACTGATTCTGATTAATGATATACATGTGGATCATTACAGTTCCAGACCAAACAGTAAGGTCAAATCTTTTCAGATTATTTATTTAGATGATTATTTTTGTACATGCTCAAAACATGCCTTTATTCTTCAAATATTTGATGTAGTACCTAATTAAATTATTCTTCTTTATCATTTCTTGTTTGCTTTCACACTCTATCATGATCAAATGCATTCTGTGTTAGATGAGGAAAACTTAGTAAGAGATTCTTAGTTGGAGTTAAGGGCTTGATCTTTGGAGAGTTCCTTCATACACGTAATGTATGCTATTAAGAAGATTTTAATTGCATTTCACCTAGTATTTATAAGAAGTTTAAGAGATGGATCATATATAGAGTGATCATAGTCGTGGAACACAGTTGCGTTTTATTCAGGAGAAGTGCTTTCTTCTCAGTCTTCTAATACTATATAGCTGAATAAATTCTTCCACATTAAAAACTTCTATTTTTCCTTCACTTTAAACTGTCATTGTCTGCTCATTCTTCCAGGAAAATTTAATAATTTCTTTGTCAATTAAAAAAAAGCTTGTCCTAAAGACTTGCTTTCGTGTGGACTGGTATCACAATTACTACACACTTGCAGGAGACATTCTCCAGACCGGCTCTCCTATGTCCAGCTGGGCAAGTACTCATTCTCACAAGTAAAAAGGTCAGAACCATAATTTCCTCCAGGACTGGCTCATGTATTTATAAGAAAAGGCAGTTAAAGTTGAACAAATTTGAGGATGAACATCTATATAATCCCCTCTTTTCTCTAATAGTTTATTATCTTTTTTTTTTTTTTTGCGGTACTGGGGATCGAACTCAGGACCCTGCGCTTGCTAGGCAAGCGCTTATTCCACTGAGCTATATCCCCAGCCCCTAGTTTATTATCTTGTTTTATCACCTATTAATCTTTCTTTTGATCCATCATCCTTTGGCTATTTTTTATGTATTTTAAGATGAATTGCAGATAATAGTGTACTTCCCTATGAAAAATTCTGCATGCATATCATTACTTAGAATTTAGCCTTTTTTTTTACAGTTTCTAGCCTTTGAATTAAAATTTAGATATAAGCAAATGCACAAATCAGTATACATCTACTGAGTTTTGAACAATGCACACTTGAACTTCTGCCGAGATATTGAAGAGTACCACTCCTATCAGGAGACTAATGAGCATCACCACTCACTCATTCCCCATGTACCAGAGGGCTGTGTTCATGTGCCTGCTTTACAGAGCGATGATGCCCAAGGTGGCTTCACTGACAAAAAATGCTTTGGGGTTTAACAACATATCTGACAAATAGGGAAAACATAGATTTACGTTTTGTCACATAACATAAACTAGAAGAAAGCCAACCTCTGATATTAATTGAGACAGTGATGTCTAGAATCATCTTGAATAATCTTGATTTTTTTCATTAAGTCCCAAGTAACTTCTGCCCTCATTCAGAAATGTTTATTTGCTTGTCCAATAAGGATTCATGTATGTTCCAGGCTCTCTTCTGGTGCCTTGGACAGAGCAGCAAAAGTTATTTCCTCCAAGTAGGAGTAAGTAGGGGACACAATCTAGTTCTGAGTACTGCCAGAGTCAGGAAGGCTAACAGCTTTCTCTGATCGCCTTTCACTCCTTGGGCAGAGTGCTTCTTGATTTTCTAGGGATATTAGAGGCAAAAAGATGTTTATAGTTCCTTTTTTGCATTTTTTTATTGTATTGGTACATTTTAGATATACATAATAACATTCACCATAAAGAAGTTGTACCTGTACTTGATATATCTTGTTTCTGTCTTTCCCATTCCTCTCTCCTCCCTTCAACTCTTCTTCCTCTCCTTATTTACAAAAACTTTGTTTCCATTTTTCCTTGGATTCCTTTTTTCTTTTCCCTTCTTTCCTTTCCTCTCCCTCCACTCCCCTTCTTTTGAACATTTTTTCCCATTTCTCAACATCTATTATATATTTTGGTCCTTATTTACACTTTTGGTTTCTCACAGTGGAAAGACAATGCAATATTTACACACGTGTGTTATATTTATTTCACTTAAGAATATGGTCTAAAGTTGCATCCATTTAGCTAGAAATGTCTCAAGCTTATCCTTCTCTATGGCAGAGTGGTACTCCATTTTATTGAAAAAAAAAAACTCATATATTCTTTATCCATTCATCAGTTGATGGACATTTGGGCTGTTTGAAAGATTTAACTTACAAACTGTTCTGCTATAAATATGGGTTTGCCTATGTTTTAAAAAAATTTTTTTTAAACCTTTATCCCTCTAGGGTATTTAGAATAATGGTGGAGTTAGCTAATCCACATTATTTATCATGGGGATGCTTGAAACTAGCTTATAGTCCTCAGTCTCCCTGCAACAGTAAGTCATACCTCTACCTGCGCTGTTGTTCATACACATGTCCTTTTTTCGGTTTCTAAAGTCATGGTGTCCACACTCAGTTACTTTTAATGTTGACAGTGAGAAGTCTGGCCAGGCCCTTAGTCACTGGCATGTGGCCTGGTGTAGAAAAAGAGCCCTGAATTGGGAGTCAAGACATTTGGTTTCTATCTCATTTAATGTAAAAATATAGGTAAGCTGACTTGAGCCTCAGTTTTCTCAGCTGTGAAATGAGTGAGTTTTGCGTTTCCAGAATGAAGTCAAATGAAGCAAGCATTATAGTATAGTCAGTGGATTAAGCTCTTCTGTATTTCAGAAGTGCAGACCTTGTTAAGGACATTGCATGTGTGGAGAGAGGTGCTCTTCCCCCTCACCACATGATGCATATATGATAGAAGCATTGGCCAGTAAATACTGTGTCTTTAGTTTTATAAGGACAACTTACCTGGACTAGTTATTTTCCTGTCACTGAGACAAAACACTTGATACTCCCAATTTAAAAGAAAAGAAGTTTATTCTGATTTACAAGTTTTAGTGGGTTCAGTTCATGGTAGGCTGGCTCCAAGGCAGAAACAGTACTAAGGAAAGGCATGATGGAGGAAATCCCCTCACCTCATGGCTGCCACGTAGCACAGAGCAAAGGAAGGAGCTGGGGACAAGAATGCGCCCTTCTGGGGGCCCTCAGTGATCCACCACCTGCCAGGTCCCACCTCCCAACAGTGCATCTAACTGACATACGCAGCAAGGGGTGAACCCAGTGGTCAGTACTGCACCCAATGATCCAGTCACCTTCCCTGCACACAAGAGGTCTGGGAAATATTCTAGAGCTGAGTCATAATAGCATCATTACATTTTGGAGAACAGAGAGACTTGTAAACTGTTCTTCAGACTCTTGGGCTTTTCTCAGCCAAAACTCCTTGTTCCTGTCTCCCTTCTATAAATAGGCAGAAAATTGGCCCTCCTGAAATGTCTACACCCTCATCCCTGGGATTTGTGAGTTATGTGGCAAGGAAGGAATTAAACTTGCAGGTGGAATTAAGGTTACTATTCAGATGTTTGAGTTGGAACCTTATAAATGAGAAAAGAGACAGAATTCAGAGTGATGTAAGGTGAGAAAGCATTCATTCATTATTGTTGGCTTTGGAAATGGAGAAAGGGGCCAGAGAACATGAAATTCAGCCTCTCATATCCTTTAGACTCGGCAAGAGATACGGCGCCTCCAGGAAGAACTCAGCCATCTTCACTTTAGCTTAGTGAGACCAATTTCAGATCTCTGACATCCAGAAATGTAAGATAACAAATTTGTGTTGTTTTAACCACTAAATTTGTGGTAATTTGTTACAGCAGTAGTAGGAAACTAATATACTTTCCCATATTACTATGACAGGTAAACTAAATGAAATAAAGCTAAGTGAAACTTGGCACAAGTGGGATCACACAGGCCAAGGCAAACGTACTGGCTGCACATTAGCAGGCCAGATAATTTAACATTAGCGCGTGCACTTTTATTTATCAAGGTGCAGACAGTAGTCAAGCCATCACCTCTAGAATATTAAATAGGTTCTTTCCTCCTCAAAGAGAAGCTGTGTTGTGCATTATAAGGCCAGTGTTCAGGAAGAAAAAGTCGCTTTTTATAAGTGTTAGAAAAAATATGACTTAAACATACATGAAGAAGCCAAAAACCTTAATTGAGAGACAGAAAGAAACAGAGAGCGAGAGAGAGAGAGAGAGAGAGAGAGAGAGAGAGAGAGAGAGAGAGCACAAATTGAAGAAACAGGATCCCAAATTTATGAAATCAGAATGGAAATGTGGTCTCATCCTATCTTGGGTCATTTGTGGGAATAATTTCCAACTAAGTGCTAGAGCGTATGGGAAGCTACATTTTGTGTTTTGTGGCCTTTTTTTCTTTTTTCATCACTGAAAAACAGCAAATGGAGACTTGGAATCATAATGTTTTTATTTTCTAATCTTCCAGCATCATCATGTATGCTGTTATATCTCCTCTCTTTGCTTCGGGAATTTTCCCTCCTCCTCTCTGCAATCTTAAGAAATAAATATTTCCTTACAACAAGTTTCCTTCTGGGCTGCTGAGTGTTTGTTTTGATAAGAGTAATTGAAGACACGGGAGGCCCTTCTTTACATTGCAGAGTGCCATAGATAGAGTACAAATTCTATAAATATTTGTTGAATTGAACTATATTTATTCAACATCTGTTTAAGACAAATAAAGGGAAAATTATTCATTGGTGTCCAAACTACTTCTTTTGTTTGTCTTTGAGTGAGAGAAACTCATTCTATAGCCTAAAGAAGAAATTATGTTCAAGAGTAATATATCTTGTAAGTCCCACCTTGTAAGAAATAAAATCTCTGCAAAAAGTTTTATTCAAATAAATTAATAGTTCCAAATATTGAAACAAATGACAAATTGTAACATATGTTTGGGTTTGTGTAGTAATTCTCTCCTTTTTATTACATTTAAAGTTGAAATACAGGAATTATGCCATGTTTCCAGGAGCCAGTGTGCACAATTGGTGAGTCTTTTGTGCGTAACTCTTTCCAAACTTGTGCTCAGTGAATCTCATAAGTTGAAAATGATCATGTGGGGAGTATTTGCATCATGAAAATAAGCAAATGCCGTAAGATTTTTCCCTCTGAAGAGAGGTTATGTGACACCAGTACAAAGCTGGCTCATACTCAAATAGACTATCTGCTGGGCTAAACAGTGGATCGATGACGGCTAATTCTTTTGGCAAGGGGATGAGTACAGTCTATCACTCTGACCCCAAGAATGGCTCTTTGTTAGGGCTCTAGGCTAGTTAACCGTGGTACCAACCTAAAAGCTGAATAAGAAGTGCCTGGCTGTTAGGGTTACTATGGTTCTGGGTGTGGACATTGCGTTTATTGAAGAGGGAAGACCCACTTGGGTGTGGAAGGCAAAACCCAGCAGGCTTGTCCCTTGGGTAGAACAAAAAGGGAAAAGAAAGAAGCCTCACTTCTGCTTCTTTGGAGGAGCTCCGGCCTTCACCACTGACTTTGGACATCTTTCTCCAGGCTTCCAGAGTAGACTCTTCGTCTGTCCAGCTCAGGCCTTCAGCTTTCCAGTGCAGAGCCTTTGGCTTCCTGACACAGACTCCAGCTGGATTCTGCAGTGAGCTCCAGATATTCCGCCTTTGACTGGTTGTAAAATTTGGTACTCTTAAACATTGACTGGTACAGGATCATATTTCTGGATCCTATAATATAGTAATCATAATTTAGGTGGATTCAAGTTATCCAGACTATCCAGCTGCTCTGACTTCGCTGGCTTGAACTCCTTTCTCTTTGCACTAGGAATCTGTTAACCTTTATGCTTAGCTTTTTAGCTTTCCAGCTACTGTTCAAATGCATTTATTTAGTATACTCCTACGTATCTACAACTTATCTGTCAGCTGATAAAAAGCAGGAATTTGTTGGAAAATTTTAGATTCTTCCTCTGTGACATTGTGCTCTCTGGGACTTTGCATTTATATTTTAGCCCTTTGACTGCCCAAACTTGGGCTCATGCCTTGTGAGCCATAGGAACAGTGCTTTTGCTTGTGCTTCATTTACTTTAAAGTTCTGTAACTTGGGAAATGTTTTCAGAGAAAAAAATCCAAAGTGACTATAGACTTCTGTTATGGTTTGTGTCTAGATGTCCCCCTAAAGCCTTATGTGGTCATGTGGGGTGGCCTTTTAAGCAGTGGTTGAACCTAGAGTTTGTAATTGATTCATAGTCTAATGCTGAAATTAAAAGTGAGTGCTACACCTGCCCTAGGGAAGGTAGCCTGCACACAATATAAGAGTTGGGAAGAAGCTTGCTTTCCCCTCCTGTCTTGTTGCTTTTGCCATTTTTTGCCACCATGATCTGTTGCCTCTCTGCCACGTGCCACACTGCCTTGGAGCCAGCTGATTACGGACTGTAACCTCTACAAATTGTGATCTAAATAAGCCTTTCCTCCCTTAATTTTGTGTTGGGTATTTTGTCTCATAAACAAATAAAATAGCTAAGACAGAATTTGGTACCAGAAATGGGGTTGTTGCTGTGACTATATCTGACCATTTGGTTCAGGAACTTTTGGGAATGGATGTGAGAAGAGTGTGAAATGATTCTGAGATGCCAGCTGAAAAGTAGAGCTGGAACACCGTAGGCTGTTGTGTATGGGAAATTCTGATCAGAGCTCAGAAAGGTAGAAATTTGGTAAAGACCAGGCTCAGGAAGTTTCTGATGGAACAAAAGACTGCATTGGTTGATGATGTGCATTATGGCCTGGCAAAAAGTTTGCCTGCATTTTTCTCATGTCCAGAGACTTTGTCTGAAACTGAGATGAAGGGCGACACACTAATCTGGAAGAAGTTTTAAGGTAGTTGCCTGTTGAGGGTGTGACATAATTACTGTTGGGGACTTTAGCCAGGTTTATGTTGACAATCAAGAGCAAAGAGCCCAGCATAAGGATTTAAAGCATTATGAGTTTGGTCAGAAAGAAAGTGACAGTAAAGCCATGGGCTGCAAAGATAGAGCATTGAAGACCTTGATTACTGAGAAGGAACAAGAGAATAGAAAATATGGCCTAAGGGCATCACAAAAATCAACAAATCTCCACCCTTTGCAGAAGAAAGCTGTAGAGCACCATGTTCTAGAATGTCAGTGGCTACATAATGTTCCAGAATGGTGGCAGTATAGAGAATTTGTCCCTTACAATTGGATTCATAGTGCCCAGCAATCCAGGCACTCAACCCCTATAGCCAAGAGAAAGGGTAGTCTGGCTACTGCTCCAGCTGGCAGCAAACCTTGACATCATCCATATAGTTCTGGTTTTAGGCACATGCAAAGTGGAAGAGTTCTGGGTTAAGGAGGCTTCCACCCAGATTTCAGAAGGCCTGGGAGGCCAGGCAGTGTGCTCCTGAGAGAACAGTGTGTGAAGCTGTGAGTGTGAAGTGAAAGGTGAAGTGGAGACCCCAGAAGTTTGCAGAAGCCAAGAACATGAATCATCTAAAGAAAAGCGCAAGGAAGGAGCAAAGAGGGCCCAAGAGGAATCCATCGGAGCTACAACCATCAGCTGTGCCTTAGGGGTGGAGCCATCCAAGCCCTTTGGAGTTCACATCTTGCCACAGATTGCCTCAGATGCTGCTCATAGAATGATAGGACTTAAGATTTGCCCTGCTGGAATTTGGACTTGCTTCGGTCCCATTCCTTGTATCTCCTTGTTTGTAACTTTTGGAATGGAAAAGTTTATTGTGCTATTTAATTTTGGAAGGGTTTAACTTTTTTTGTTTCGTACAGGAGCTCACAGCTAAGAGTGTCTTACATCTCAAAGGAGAATTGAGACTTGGACTTCCGAGCAGTGCTGTGAGGATTTGGCACATCTTAAAGATGGACAAAATGTCCTTTGCGTAAAGGAATGTACATGAGTCTTTGCGGGGCTAGGGACAATGCCATGGTTTGTGTGTGGATATTCTCTCAAAGTCTCATGTAGTCACGGGGGTGGGTTTGCAGAGGTATCTGAATCTAGAGTTTGGGATTGATTCATGATCTAATGCTGGAATTAAGCATATGAGAGCTATACCCATACTAGGGCAGGTAGCCTGCATATAATATAAGGAATAGGAAAAGGCTTGCTTCCCCTCCTCTCTTGTTGCTTTTGCTGTCTTATGCCATCATAAAATTTTGCCTCTGTGCCATGTGCCACTCTGCCTTGGAGTCAGCTGACTATGGACCCAAACCTCTACTCATCATGAGCTAACTAAACCTTTCTTCCCTTAACTTTGGGTGTCACGTATTTTGTCTCAGCAATGAAAATAGTGAAATAACTTAAACAACTTCATTTCCTGTGTTTTCCAGTTTTGAAGTCACACAGCCCTTTGAAGGTCTCTGGCTTTTGCTACCTTATAATGCCTTTAAACAATCTTCTAATTTTGTCCAGCTTTAATAATTACACTGAGAGGGAGAATTAGCCAATTACAATTTATGGTGTTGCTAGCTAGAGCTAGAAATCTGAAGGAAAGCTTTTAAGGCTAGAAACATTATTGAATTTTTAAGAAAACTAATTTCAAAAGATATTCAGTATTTGATAATCATAGTTGAGGTGGCTCTCACTTAGAAATAGTTCAGTCTTAATATTGAGCTCAAAATATTAACAAACTTTACCACTGGTGAGGTATGGGACAAGTAATGACATTCAGCTTTCATGCTGACAAAATGCTCAGAGCTGAAAATGGTTTCAAGTAATTTCCATGAATCACAAAATAATTGTCTTTGGATTTTGGGAGCCATTTAAAACCCTCAGCTCACGGGAAATACAAATCTATAGGCATGGTTTGCCATATTCTAGTATATAGTATGAATTTTAAACATTCATTTTGAAATGTAGATGCCAGTAATCAATTTTTTTTCTCTGATTTCATCCTGTGTCTGTATGCCAGAGTTCCTAATTTTTATTCTCCATCTCTCACTTATAAGTTTTATGATCTGGAGCAAGTTATTTACTTTCTCTCTGCTTAATTCCCTTACTGGAAAAATAGAGATAAAGTACATATAGTATAGGATTGTTGTGATAATTATATGATTTAATAGGATCAAAGAATGAAGGCAGTTTCCATGGCTACTTTGAAGAATGGTTGGTGGGAAACTCAGGAAAAAACATCAACATCTAGGGAAACCTTTGAATATTTTATAAATACCCCATAAATAAACACACATATTATTTTTAAATATAGGCTTTATGACTTTTAACCCTTTTACATAGTGTTCATTGGCATTCCATAAGTTTTGGTGTATTGCATTTTTGTCTTCACTCATCTCAGAATATTTTCCAATTTATCTTGTAATTTATTCTGTGGTTCATTTGTTATTTATCAGGAGTATGTCATTCAGCTTCCATATATTTGCACATTTCTTCTATTATTGATTTCTATTTAGTTCCATTTTGGTCAGATAATATTCTTTGTCTGATTTCAACCCTTTCAAATTTGTGTAAGCTATTTTTATGGCCATGAATATGGTCTATTCTGAACAATGTTCCATGTGCTCTTGAGATAGATGTGTGTTCTGTGCTTGGGTGGTGGTTATATAGACGGATTAGGTCTAATTAGTTCATACCATTTTTCAACTCTTCTGAAGCATTCTTCATCTGTCTAGTTGTTCTATCCATTATTGAGAGAGGGGTACTGAGGTTTCCAACTACATTTCTCTTAAGCTATGTTTCTCTTTCAATTATGTCAGTTTGGGTACACGTGTTTTGGGTTTCTAAATATTGGTTGAATAAATATTTAAAATTATTATGATGTAATTATAGATTAACCACTATAAAATGTCTTTGCCTCTACTAACATTATTTTCTTGGTCTTGAAGCATATTTTGTTATTATTAAAACTATACTACCTCTTTTGGTTTCTGTTTATATGGTTTCATTTCACACTCTTTATTTTAAATCTTTTGTGTCTTTGAGTTCAGTGTGTGTATCATATAGTTGGATCATGTTTCTTCTTGTTTAATCCATTCTGCCAATCTCTGCCTTTTGAATGGAGTGTTCAAATTTCCTATAGCTGTTTTAACAAATTACTACATGCTGGTAGCCTAAAACAACAACAGTTTTTCTATAATCATTCTGGAGGCCAGAAGTCTGAAATCTAGTGGAGCTGTGCTCCTCTTAGCTCTAGAGAACAGTTCATTCTTTGCTTCTTCCAACTAGTGATCACTATCATTCCTTGACTAGGTTCAGTTGAACCTGTAAGGATTACATTTATCCTCTCTTGTCTTCTCTTTTTACGCTTGTTCAGTTCATTTTCCTACAGTTGAATTTCAAAAGGATTTTTTCTGGGGGGAGTAATATTTAGCCTGAAAAATGTAACGCTGGGCCCACAAACACATCCCTCACTTTTCTACCATAAATTTTTAATTTGCCATAATAGTAACTGGTTTTGCATCTCAGTACCTTTGCCTGATGGATACAGGAACCAATCTTTATATTTACCCACTTGGTATGATGAAGGGCAATGTATGTGCATTTGTGGAAAAGTGTCAAAGCAGGATTTTCACTGACATGATGCTCCATCTAACAGGTTTGGTGTATGTCTACCTAAGCATCACAGAGAGCATAATACATGCACCCCACTCTAGGGTTTGTTTTAAAAGTGTTTTGATTTTTCTGGTAGAGACAGCTCAATTCAGCACAATGGCATATGAAAAATACAATTTGCAAGTTTTAGAGGAAGTCAAAAGTGAATCATCAGGTTACTTCATCATCATGGATGAGGAAGATGATCCATTATGGTAAAATATGATTCCATAACAGAGGAGTGGTGAGTCCATGATAATGACGACTTTGATGTTGGCCATGGGAGTCAGAGTTCCTGTGACAATGAAATGGAATAAGAATCAACTGATACAGACATAGAAAATGCAAATCTCTCACTCAGCTGGCAAAGAAAACAGTACTGTGAGTACATATTTGACTAGTTAAAACTGTGCAAAATGGTCACACAACCAAATGCAATGATCCAATGTCAGAACTAGAGACAAAAATATAGTGAGTGTCTTGGCAGGGGTGAAATGCTATAAGATGCTGTAAAATACACAAAGGCTGAAGTAAAATAGAAATAAAGCATTCTATAGGCACCAACAGCCATATTCAAGAATGTATTTATTATGAGCTGAACTGAAAGTTTTCATGGGTCTGCTGCGTTTGGCAGGGATTTCTCATGGTACTCATAGGAATGCAAAATATTTATGGAAAAGCAATAGGTCAAAATATGGCATAAAAATTTATGCCCTTGTAGATGCAAAGACTTATTATGCTTTCAATTTATAAATTTATCCTGGAACTCAACCATCAATCTTGTTCATATAGTAATAAATCAAATGATGTGAACAGCTTGTTGTTCCCATTTCCCAAACTAATCAAAATATGACATTTGACAACTGGTTTACCAGTTTGCAATTGATGTTATATTTGCTAACAGAGCATAAGCTGACTAGAGCAGGAATTGTATGCAGGAACAAAGCAGAAATTCCAAATGAAATACTGCAATTTCAAAACAGAGAAATGTATAACACAATCTTTGGATTTCAGAAAGATTTTCATTGACCTCATATATGGCAAAGAAAAACAAACTAGTTCTTCTCATGTCAACATTGCACCATAATGGAAATTGATAGGAAAACCTGGACAGAACAGTAGCCTGAGATGAAAACTTTCTACAACAAAACCAAAGGTGGAGTAAATGTTGTTGATGAGTTACTCAAAACACAAAGCATTGGCTCATGGTTGTATTTTACTCAATTCCAAACATTTGTGGCATAAATAGTTTGGCAGTTTACAAAGAACATAACAAATGCAAAATACCACAGAGAAATTTTCTTAGAGGACTGGAACCGGAACTCATAAGAAATCATTTGAAGCAGAGGAAAAACAAAATGTTTCTGCCCAGGGAACAACAACAAAAAAATTGTAAACCACACTGGTGAGTTTATGGGTGAACAGGCAGGTACAACATTCAAAAGACCTACTATGACCATCAGAAAACCAAAAAGATGTCAACTGTGCTCTACAACAAAGGACAGGAAAACAAAATATACACGCTTTCAGTGTAAGTGTCATTTGTTTAGAGAACATGAAATTTTCATATGTGATGACTGCCTTGAGTGTGACAGTTGAAACAAAGCTTTTTTCTTTGATAGACTTTCATTCGTGTTTACAGTGTAGTTCACATAGGTTTTTATTTTTTATTTTTGATGTTATCTCATAGGTTTTGTAAGCAAATACACAGCTGATGTGAAAATACTGATATTTATTCTAAATGTGCAATACATTTAAAAAATTTAATGCTTTATTTTATTGATATTTTATGTTCTTGTTAACTACACAATGCATAATATAATAATAACCTCCCAAAAAACAGCAAGACCGGCAAGATGTCAAGTATGTCCAACAAAAAGTCTAGGAAAGTAAAATATCTGTGGTGTCAGTCAAAACTGCAAGTCTGACTACAGAAATGATACTGTAGCTAGTGACACAAGTTAAACTTAGAGCACTATCTAAATAATGTCCGTGTATTAGAAATCATCTTTGAAATATATGTTATATCACATGAAAGGAAAACAATTATTTGTGTTTAATCCTCTTGGTTTTATTGGTCAAGATAAATGTCATGTGGAAAATAAGATCGTGCAAAATTCTGTGCCTTTATAAAGCATGGCCTCTTCTGACAAATAAAGCAATGTGAAGTGCTTAAGACAAGATGACAAACATTAGTTATGGAATTAAAGTGGATAAATTAAACTACTGTGTAGAAAATTCAAGGTAGGTTTGAAATGATATTTGTGTATACAGTGTACTGTTGTCATATGTGAAGACTGCCTTAGGTGTGATAATTAAAGATTATTTTTATTTTGTAGAGTGCTATTGGTATTTTCAGTGCAGTTCATGTAGGAATTTATTTCTGTCCTTTTTTTAGACTTTGTACTCCCAAAACCAGTCAATATTGAAAATTTTGATGCTTTTATAACTACTCAATAGATATTAAAAATGCAACACTTTATTTTGTGATTTTTTTCTGTTAAGCATATATTGTTTAATAAAGCTCAAAATAAAAATTAATAATTCATCAATAGAAATATTCTGAAAATTTAATGTGGGTTTGAAACACCCATGTTTATGGGCCTTTATGACAAAAAAATGTGTTATGCTCCTTGGGTTAGAATAATAGTTTTTATCAGAAATTTTTTTGCAAATATTGTTTCATGGGATATAGTGGTGCACACCTGTAATCCCAGCACTCAGGAGGCTGAGCAGAAGGATTGCCACAAACTGTAGGCCAGCCTGGTTGGCAAAGTGAGTTCAAGGCCAGTCTGAACTATACACCAAGACCCTGTCTCAAAAAAAAAAAGATTTTTTTTCTCAGTTTGTCTTATCTTTTCATTGTCATGATCCTTTAATTCTTTATATATGACCATGTTAACTCCTTTCAATGTATTTTTAATAGAAAAAGATTTTTCCCCTTAAGCTTAAAAGAATCCTCAATTTCAAATTAAACTCATTATGTTCTTGATCACATTAAATGAAAGTGGAAACATCTAGATTGATTTTGGCAACATTTTATTTATTTTTTATTTCAACATTTTAAATTATGTGGTATAAAAAATCCTCGTGTAAGCTTTCAGGCAAGAAAAAAAAAGGTTGCTATATGCCAAGGAGCTAAAATAAAGTGTCTCAATATCCCCATAGGGCAGAATGTTGGAAGATAATAGAGCAATTAACCAAAGAAACTTGAGAGAAAAAAATCCGTACTTGAAATAGTCTGTTGTTAGTGAAGATGTTATTCATATGTATAGGCAATAGGAATACATTCTTGAATATTCAAGGAGTCTCATCCTTGGAAAGTGTGGGCTTCTTGCTCTTCAAAGGTGATTCATCAGCATCACCTGGGGACTTGTTAGTAATGCAGACTCTCAGCCCCACCTCAGACCCACTGAAATTAGAATCTGCATTTAAATAAGATCTGCAGGTGATTTATGTGCATGATATAAATTGGGAAACAGTTCTTGCTGATCAAATTAAAATGAAAAAGTAAAAAAGACTACAAGTCTGACTACAGAAATGATACTGTAGCTAGTGACACAAGTTAAACTTAGAGCACTATCTAAATCTTTGTGTATTAGAAATCAACTTTGAAATAAATGTTTTATCACATGAAAGTAAAACAATTATTTGTGTTTAATCCTCTTGGTTTTATTGGTCAAGATAAATGTCATGTGGGGAATAAGATCGTGCAAAATTCTGTGCCTTTATAAAGCATGGCTTCATCTGACAAAGCAATGTGAAGTGCTTCAGACAAGATGACATAAACTTATTAGTTATGGAATTAAAGGGGATAAATTAAACTACTGTGTAGAAAATTCAAGATAGGTTTGAAATGCACCTCTGATGGTGAGAGGGTGAAGCTTAATTGTCAGTTTGCTAGGCTTGGATTTGCCTATGGGATTGATAAAGCACATTTGGGGGTGTGTCTGAATGGGACATAGAAGCATGACCTTGGGTAAGACAGTGCATATGACCTCTCCTTTCTCTTTGCGACTCTTCCCCCGCTCTGTGTCCTGGCTGCCATGATGTTTAGACCTTGCAGCTGGCCAGCCATGGACAGAGTCCTTTGAAGCTGTGAGCAGAAGTGAGCCTTTCCGACTTGAAGTTATGGGGTAGCAGGTATCATGTACTCGCAATGCAAAAGCTAGTACCTGAGACTGGTACCAAGAATGGGGCTGTTGCTGCGACTATACCTGACTGTGTGATTTAGAAGCTTTTGGAATTGTTTTGCAGGAGGAGATTGGCAACATTTAGAGATGCAGGCTAGAGAGGCCCTAGAATGTTTTAAGCTGAATCGTGATAAGCGATTCTTACTGGAGCTCAGAAGACCAGAATATTCAAAGGTCTGGTGGTAGTAAGGTCAGACTCAGGAGTTTTCAGTTTGGAACAAGAACTTCATTGGCCATTTGGTTATAGCCATGTGTGTTACACTCTGGTAACAACAATTGGCTGTATTTTGCTCATGTCCTGAGAGTCTGCAGGAGACCAAGGGAGATCAATTAATTGGTCTGGCTGATAGAATTTCAAGGCAGCCCTACATTTGAGCTGTGGCATGGTTGTTTTAAGCCCGGTTTATAGTGAGAATTGGGGGCAAAAAGTAGAACTGGAGGCAAAAAATTGTAAAATTTAAATTTTGGCCTTAAAGGGATGACGTACAATAAATTTGGGACCAAAGGAGGTGAGGCTGCTGTGAAGATTAGTGCTATTAAAAAGTAATCCCCCAGGTGGAAGACCTTTGGTGGAGGGGAAGGGAGAGAGGGGAAGAAGAAATAGAAAGGATTAACCTGCAATGTGAGCATGTATCAGCTTCGCACAAGACCCCACCAATTAGGGGCTCACATGTATAAAATGAAAATCAGCCATAATTTCAGGAGAGTCTCTGGACTTCCTGCTTGAGAAAGGCTTCCAATTGAATGGCCCCCTGGATTCATTTCAGTGTGCTCAGTCATCCAGGCACTCAGATATGACTGCAGCCATGATCCAAAGGGGCCTAGCTATTTGCTTACCCTGACAGTAGCTCTTTTTATCTTCCACATGGTGCTGGTTTTACTGCCATGCAGAATTCCAGAGTGTGAGGCTAGGAAGAGATCCACATAGATTGTAAAGGAAGGCCCAGAAGGCCAGGCAAGGAAGGTTGAGAGGGCAGTGTGTATAGAGTTGTGGGAATGACAGAGTGAAGTCCCAAGGAAGCTGGAGATGCAAGAAACCTTGAAATTCTATTGTAGAAAGCTGAAGGCTATGGGCAGAGCCAGTCACAGAGAGAGGCCATGTGGGCTGTAAACAACAAGGCGATAGTAGTAGGTTCCCCATGCCCTTTGAAATGTACATCTCACTAGCATGTTCCTTTGATGCCAGATATGGGGGTATAGAGTTTAGTATTTTTCCTGCTGGGTTTCAGTCTCACTTTGGTTTTATTTTTTTCTATCCTACTTCTCCCTTTGGAATGGGAAAGTTTACCCTGCACCATTGTAGCTGGGGATTATGTAAATAATTTGTTTTTGATTTTTATAGAGGTTCACAGCTAAGCATCTCCCTTAAGTCTCAGGGGAGACTTTGAGTTGTACTCTTGAAAAGTGCTGGAATTGTTGAGAATTTGAGGAAGGGATTATTCCATTTTTGGTTGTGTGCATGAAAGCTGTATCATGTTGGGTAGAATTATTTATCTTTGTGTTTATTTGGAGATTAAATACAATTTAATGAGATGTATTTGAGTGTCTAATTCACAAGGAGTGGGATATAGCAGTTAACCTTAATTGTCAATTTGATTGGATTGAGAGCTATCTAGGAGATTGGTAAACCACTTTTCTGGGTGTGCTTTGGTGGAGTATGATACTGTGGTTTACATACGGCCCCTGGGACCTTTCCTCTTCGGTACTCTTCCCTGTTCTGCTTTCTCAACTCCATGAACTAAATAGCTTCTGGTATCACGTCTTTGCCTTTGAGCCATCAGAGCATGAACTGAATTCTCTGAAATCAGGAGCAAAATAAACTCTTCCTCCTTTACCTTGTGGGCTATTGGATATTTTGTCTCCACAACAGAGAAAGAGGACCAATACAGGGAGAATAAAGGGTACTGCAGTTTTTATCTAATGTCTCTCAAGAGCCTCATGCACTCATGGGTGAGACTTTTGGAGGGTGATCAGATTAGGAGCTCATTTAGCTGATTTACTGTGAGGAGGAGGCTGGTTAGCAGAGGCAGGTCACTGGGGTATGACCCGAAAGTGTACATTTCCCTTCCTAGCTAGTCCCTTCACTCTCTATGCTTTTCTGTGAGATGCACAGCTTCTCCTCCACTGCACTCCTGAGCTGTGCCACCCTTGGAACCAGCAAACTATGGATTGAAAATATGGGACAAATAAACTTCTTCAATTGTGGGTGTTGGGTATTTGTTCTTAGGATGAAGAACTAAGACAAAGAGGAGAAAATTATTTAATTTTATTATTAAAACTGACAAAATCAGTGATGACTGTTATTTTTGTACATGAACATATTACTTTGGTTCCCTTCCTTCCTTCCTTCCTTCCTTCCTTCCTTCCTTCCTTCCTTCCTTCCTCTTTCTTCCTTCCTTCCTCTTTCTTTCTTTCTTTCTTTCTTTCTTTCTTTCTTTCTTTCTTTCTTTCTTTCTTTTTCTTTCATCTTCTTTCTTTCCCTCTCTCTCCTGTCTTTCTTTCAATACAATAAAATGGGAATTACAAACACTTTGAAAGGCAGAGAATGGCTACTGGGTGGTTTCAGTGTATTCTCTAGCGACTGCAAACCAAAGTGGGCCATTTCCTGTCTTGCTTCCACATTTTCCTGAAAGTGGGTTTTCTACATGTTCAAGTAGTGGGCAAGGGCAAAGGCTGGTGGGGTCAATGGTAAAGGGGCTTTGCCTGCAGTCAGTAGCCAGCTACCAGCAATGGCAGGGGCAATCAGAGAATTGTGTTCTTGAGTGTGGGCAGGAGAGTTAGGAACTGTGTGGCTTGATGCATTTAATTACTTTTCTCAGCGTAAATAGAATGGACTCATGTTTTTAAATTTCTCTTGCCTTATTTCAGGTACCAAGAATGTATTAGGTCTCTCTAGAGGAACAGATCAAATATAAATAGACAAATATTATTTGATTTTTTATTTTAAATTTCTTTAAGAATGAATAATGTTATTAGGAAACATCTTACTTTTATAGGCAAGCATAGGGACTAACTTTGTGAGGATCTACATAACTACTGATCAGATTTATTAAAACTTAGGATTTTACCATCTTCATTTCAGGTATTTTTAAGGAAACAAACATTACAGTACGCATTGGGATAATTGTGTAAAGCAAAGAATGACAAGGGTGTTTTACTCGCCTCCTGCACTGGTCCCTGCATACCCAGATCACATGAGGATGGAGTTACTTGGGCTAAGTGCCATGTAATCAAAGTGAAGTCTGAAAAGGCCACTTTTCCAAAAACCAAACTGGGATTCTAGTCCATCTGAGTCAGCTTAAGAAGGAAGTCCCCTTTATTTTAAACTTATAAAGAAACTTTGAAACACCGATCCTGTGTATTTTGCTCTGTTTCTTCTTTCTTTAGCCCTTTTCCAACAAAATTTTCACTTCCTTTGCTCAGTTTGTCAGAATAATCACTCTAATAGAAGGAGGGGTTGTTCAATTCTACAATTTAAAAGAAAAGACAATTAGGTTGTAATTTTGTCTTTTGATAGCTGTATAGTCTTTTCCTTGTGATAATCATAATAGGCACTTTGAATTAAGACCCTCCTAGCCAATTAGTAAGACATAACTCTGGGTATGTCTGTGGATGACTGATGTGTAGGCCAGCAACCTGATGGGAAGATCTGCCCCTGTTGCAGGTGACACCAACTGCAATAGGCTTGTAGCCTGGATGTGCTGAAAAGGAAAAGAAGAAGGAAGTGTTTCTATTGTAAAAAGCCCCAGTCTTCCTGAGCAGTTGAGTCTTTTTGGTGGTCAGGTTTGGACATGGGTTTCCAGGTCTCCATGTTGTTCAGCCTTCCATCAGAGATGCACACTGGCAGCTGTCCGGTAAGTTTACAGGTCTTCCACCTCAGATCAGTGCTGCACACTTGACCCTTCTTATTTTGCGGCTTCCCTCTTCTTGGGTTGTTTAACTGCTGGACTCTCTGGCTCTCTAGCGTGTGGACAATTGTTGTGAACTCTCCCACCCCGATTCTTGAGTCTGCCTAAGAAGTCTCCTTATATAATAGTACATATACTTTCCTGTTGCATCTGTTCCTCTAGAGAACCCTAATACATTCTTCTGCCCCCCTCAAACAGAAATAACCACAATAATGAATTTGATAGCTCTCATCTTAATGGCTTTTAATACTATTTTTCCCACATATCTATATTTGAACAAGTTAGTATCATTTTGCAGATTTTGAAACTGGTACTATACTGCATGTACCTCATTTTTTCTTTTATAGTTAAGTTTCTGCAGACTGCTCATGTTAACATGGCTGCACTTTATTCATTTAATACAGCTGCACTTTTCCTTGAGCAAAAATGCCACATCTATTCCTTGTTTAATGAGCATTCATTTCCCAGCTTTCACTCTTACACACTGCTAAGAACATTCCTTGTGCACATGTTTCTTTGTGCAACAAATGCAAGTTTCTCCACTGGAATAGACAGAATGTAAGCTCAACATCTTGAAGTCTACTAGATACAGTATTATCCAGTTTCTCTATTATGTATCTGCACCAATCTCCTTTTTCCTATGCAGCGTATGAGACGTCCTATTGCTCCACATCTTTAATATTTGAATTTGTTTGCAAACTTAATTAATATAAAATTATGTCCCATTTTTGTTTTCATTTGCATTTATTTTGTGTAGCTTTAGAGATTTAATTCCTTTTAATAAATTTGTTGGCTACCCAGATTTCTTCTTTCTCCTAACATTCTTTGCTACTTTAACATGAAGTTTTAAATTCTTATGTACCATTAGTCTATGGGGATGGGCCATGTATCCTGAATACAGATTCTCTCCTGGTTGTGTATTTTCTCCTGATCTTTGACTCTGCTGTGTTTCCAGGAAATTTTAAGTATAATATAGGCAAGTGTAACAATACAGATTTTGGCTCATGCCTTGTTTAAGGGTATTCTTTTCTGTTTTATTTTGAAAGTCTTTCGTGTATGATTGATTTGTGTGTCTTGTGGGAGATGAGGATGTAATTTTGTTTTATTTTAAACGCATGAACCATGGTCCCAACATTATTTATTGATTGGTTCATCTTTTCCTCTTTCCTAATATCATGTCTTTTTGAAAACTAGCACCGTTTGCTAGCTGGTGAGGTCTGTGACGGCAGGACTGTTGATTTGCTTTGCTCACTCTTGCACCCCAAGCATCTGGGGCAATGGCTAACACATGGGAGCTATATAAGTTTATTGGTAAACAGATTAAAATCTGAGTGTAGTTCTGATATAGAATACCTCAAAAATGATTTCTAAGCAAAGATACATAAAGCACTTAAAGGCATTAAATGTTCTGTCTTCATTCTGAGAGGCAGCTCATGACTCTGAAGGGTCACAGGTGGCTTAGAGTACCTCACAGGAGAACAAAATCATACAAATTCCATTAATTCTGCTAAAAAGGAAAAATTGTTCAACCGAATTAAAATATATCACAGAAAAAAATATATCACAGAACTCATTATGTAGACCTCTGTACCTAAATAGTATGTGGCAATATCCAGGTCCAAGAAAGAGAGGGTAATAGATGAGTGCCCCGAGTGACCTTTACTCCAACCCCCTGTTCCTTTTCTTTTTTATGGAATATTATTATGGAGGTGATCTTGGAAGGAAGTGATTTTTAGGTAGAGAGGGAACTGTAGGATAATGAGTTTGTTTCAGGACAGTAGTCACACTTTTTTTCCTGTAAACGTTTCAGAAACATTGCCTTCTAAGACTTCATTCAGGTCTAAAATCAAAGGGTTTTTGAATTTACATTCTATTGATTATGACTTGGTGAGGGCTGAATTGATTGGCGGGAAATTGTAGGGAAGACACCAAGTAGTGATGGATTTATTAAAACAATTTACTGAGGAGATCTGTGTGGAAACTTTTGGTATAACCCCTCACACAGAAACTTCAGTTGGAAAGAATTACTTTAGTCAAACATTTCCATCCAAAGAGATCAATATCATTATGTCTGTGAAAGGAGGACGGCAGGAGAAGCTGGAGTCCATATCTGAAGTGCACCAGTGTGAATGGCACTTCAAGTTCTTCAAGAAGGTCCCTCCATTTGCACCAGGCACACAGAGATATCCGTTCATTTATGTGCATTGTGGTACAGACGGAGGTACCAGCAGCGTAAACTGAGATGCACCTGTCAAAGGTGGAAAGAGAACATACTGAGAGCGATGAATACCATGCTCTGAGGCAATGTGGTTATATTAACAAACAAGTTCACAAAGTTTAAATCAACAGGGAGAGAAGTGCCCATCCAGTGAAGCAAATAATTTTGTTTGATTCCTTCACCAAGTTTTAGAGGCAGGAACCTTCACTTACCGTGAGACATGAGGGGTATGAGTTCCTCTATGATTGCCAGACTTTCTCTGCCCTTTCAGCATCCTGTAGCTGGAAGGTCAGATTTTCCTGTCTTGGGGCTGGGGATATAGCTCAGTGGAATAAGTGCCTGCCTAGCAAGCGCAGGGTCCTGAGTTTGATCCCCAGTACCGCCAAAAAAAAAAAAAAAAAAAAAAAAAAAAGAACAGATTTTCCTGTCTTTCCTATCTCTGCAGCTGCTCCTGTATGACTTTTGTGCTCTATGTCCTCTTTTTTAATACACTGAGAGGTCTCTGACAGTAGGATTTCATGTTACTCACCCTTGTACTCATGAATAGAGGACATTTTCCCGGGAACCAAAGGAGGCAGAGTATGTGAAATGGATGAGGTAGAAGCTTTTGTCTCGGTCTAGTGAATAGTTTAGCTGGGCTACACTAACTTTGTTGTTATCCGGACTAGCAGTCTTATTAGGCAAGAATAAGATTAGTCAACTTCCTTCCATTTCAATTTATCTGTGTAGTTTTTAATTTTTGTTTGCTTTTATCTGCCACCACGTTTTAAATGTTTATAGAAATCAGTAGAGTAGACATAAATGTCAGTTCTAAAGAATGATAATTTGTTTAAGTTTCCTTCTAGCTTTAGTCTGGCCTGAGTTACTGGCTGAGTCAGGACAATTTATAACATTAAAACAAGTGTTAAATTCCTTTTTAAATTTTTTACTTTAAAAATTAAAAAACTGACAAAACAATGAAGACAAAATCAAAACAACACAAAAACAACAAAAATGATACATGACCTCAAGACAAAATGATAGAAATTTACAATGGTTGCTAAATTACATACTGTTAACTTCAGTGAAGTCACTTAGTCCTGTAGACATAAGACTGTAAGACTGATCAAATAATCATGGACAGTAACAAGTAAAAAACAATAAAAATAATTTTAAAACATTGGAAATGATGCAGAGCTTCACCATATAAATGGTAGGCATTCAACAATGGTTCTTATACTGCATATTGTTTTCAGATCAATTACCAAATTCAGGCATGTAAAACTGGTCAAGAAAAAAAGAAAATTTTAAACATTGCCTGTTCCTTTCAATAAACTACAGACATTAGCAATACACTTATTCCAGCTATCCTTATATACACATATAAATTTTGTATTTTATTGAAAAAACAACATAATAAAAACAAATACATAAACAAAACACCATAGAGAGCAATAAAAATAATACAGAATTTCAAAACATGTTGACAGGATATTAACAATGGTTGTTATACTACATAATGTCATTTGCAAATTGTTGCACCATATAGCCAGATATAGGCATACATGATTGATCAAATAATTACATATTAACAGTTCCTTTCCATAAACCAACAAATCTGAGTAGTACAATTATCCTAGCTATCCTGTGTATCTATACATACGTATTTTTTCCTTCTTCCTTCTTTCTTTTCCTCTCCCCTCCTTCATCCCACTTGCATCTTCCTATTTGAGAAGTTTCTTTCCCTTTCACAATATCTATTGTACCTTTCAGGTTTTATTTACTCTTTCAGGTTCTAGTAGTGTGGAGGAAATATGATTTTTACACATGTGAATCTGATTTATTTCACTAGTGAGCGTGGTCTCTAGTTGCATCCATTTACCTATGAAAGACTCTAGTTCATCTTTCTTTATAGCTGCATAATACTCTATTATTAAAAAAAACCACATCTTTTTCTTTATCTATTCCTCAGTTGATGGACATTTGGGTTGTTTCTTTTTTTTTTTTTATTTTAAAAACA
>PVLD010025265.1:0-24005 GCA_004027595.1 Dinomys branickii | reverse complement strand
TCTCTTTGCGTCAGAGGGGTGTTTAGGTCCCCTATTACAATAGTGTTATTAGTTATTTGATTTTTTACGTCTGTCAAGATTTGACTTGTAAAGTTAGGTGCTCCATTGTTTGGTGCATAAATGTTTAGGATTGTTACCTCTTCCTCTTGCAGCTTTCCCCTAACTAGTATGTAGTGGCCTTCTTTATCTCTTTTGATTGCTTTTGGCTTGAAGTTTACATTTTTTGCAAACATAATAGCTACCCCTGCTTTTTTCTGGGGGCCTGTTGCATGGGGAATTGTTTTCCAACCTTTAACTTTCAACCTGTGGATTTCTTTTTGAGTAAAATGTGTTTCCTCTATACAGCGTATCGTTAGATTGTGTTCTTTAATCCAGTCTTCCAATCTTTTCCTTTTGACTTTTGAGTTGAGGCCATTTACATTAATAGTTATCATGGTTATATGTTGGCTTATTCTAGTCATGTTATTTACTTGAAGTTTTCCTTTGTTTCCTGACTGTTTAATTACTTGTTCTGTTTAGGGAGTTATTTCTATTGCTGTTCTTGGGATTGTGGTCTCTTTTTTCTCTGTCTAGAATATCTTTTAGTGCTTTTTCCAGTGCTGGTTTGGCACTCATGAAGTTCTTCAGTTGTTCTTTGTCGTGGAAATATTTTATTTCTCCATTGAATTTGAGGGATAATTTTGCAGGATACATCAGTTTGGGTTGGAAATTGTTTTGTCTCAGAATGTGTAGTATCTCGCTCCAAGCTCTTCTTGCTTTCATGGTTTCCGTTCAGAAGTCTGCTGTGATTCTGATGGGCTTTCCTTTATAGGTGATCTGTTTCATTTCTCTGGCAGCTTTAATATTGTGTTCTTTTGCTGGATATCTGGGATCTTGACTCTTATATGCCTGTGTGTGTTTTTCTTTGGGTTATGGATCATTGGGGTTCTATATGCCTCGCTTAACTGAACTTCAGTATCTTGTACCTTGTTTGGGAAATTTTCTGCTATTATTTCAGCAAATATTCTTTTTATATCATTTGTGATGTCTCCTGCTGTTTCACACACTCCTATAATTCGAATATTGTCACGTTTTGCCTCATCTTGCAGCTGTTGGATTGACTTTTCTTGTGTCTTTGACGATGTCATGAGATTCTTCCTTTCACACTCATAAGCTGCCATGCTGTCTTCAAGTTCTGAAATTCTATCTTTGGTTTCATTTAAACGGTTTTGCATGCTTGCAGCGTTAGTTTTCAAATCCAGGTCTCTTTGGACCTGTTTCATTCTTGGTAATTCATTCCTAAATTGCTCTTGTAGCATTTCCATTTCTTTCCTACTTTCTTCTAGTCTTTTGTCTATTTCTTCTCTATGTGAACGGAACATTTCTTCCATCATTGTTTTCAGCTCGTTTTTTGTCTGAGAAATCATTGTGGGTATGTGACTTATTTCTGCTTTAAGCTCTTTTATGGCCTGTTGGAGTTGTTTCATTTTGAATGCAATCGTTTCATAACTTGCAGGTATGTGTCTTCCTGGTTCCCCTGTATCCTCACATTCAAAACTTGTTCTGGGTGGGGCTGAGTTTTGAGATTGCGTTTTGTTCCTCTGTTTTCCCATTTTTGGGTATCAGATTCAAAATGTGGAGCTATAAATTCCCCAGGCAGTTCAGCAGGCAAAGGTCTGCTGCAGAGGCTGCTCCAATGATTCCTTCTCTTTGGGAGAATGTCCCTTAAGCTGTCTGCTGAGATTTCCGCTTCTACTCCCTACCCCGAGATCTTGCTGGGGCATATAAACAACTCGCTGCCCCAGGAGTCTTGCAGGCAGGCCACTCAGGTGTTCCTCCCTGGGTGGAGCTCCTTCCCCCCTCACAAACTCCCTAGGGGCGCCTAGCTAGCTCTTCCTACCCGGGAGATCCCGCAGTCCTTAAAGCTGCTTTGATGTCACTCGCTGGGCAGAGCTTCTTCCCAACTCAGGAAAAACCAGTTAGAGCGCCCACTCAACTCACCCTGGGATCGTGCAGACAGGAATGCCATTCAGATGTATCTCCCTGGATCAAGCTTTTTCCCGACTCAGAAATCCCGCCGATCGCAGCTGCTCCAGTTTGCGCAGCGCTGGCTGCAGGGGCGGGGTTCTGAGCGGGATCCCCGACCACTGCCCAGATTGGTGCAATCTGTCCCAGTAGCTCGTTCTCTGAGTTTCCTCTGCTCCGCTGCCTCCAACAAATCCTGGTCACAGCCACCTCCGAGCCGATCAGGTTCAGGAGCTTTATGCGTCCGTCCCGCCGCAATCGCTCTCTCGGCTGTACGCGATTTGAGTCAAGCTGCAGCCCAAGAGCAGCACTGATCCCTCGGGGGCCCAGCTCTCAGGATCCGCCCACTTCTCACCGCAGGGCTTGTCCAGCCGGCCCTTTAATGCTCAGGCCGCGGAGAGCAGCCCGATCAGTTGGAATTTTGCATCCACGGACCAGGCACCAGCGCACAAAGGATCGGTCTCTGGGAGAGATTCCCTCTGCCGCTCACCTGGTCGCCATCTTCCCGGAAGTCTTTTTATTTTCATCATAAGTGATGTTTATAACAACTTAATACCCATGATGTGACCAAGAAATACAGTGAATGTTTAAATTCTTTAAAAATTCATTACAGTAAAGGACACATTGCCATTAATCTCCCCCTTGCTCCAAACACTTATCCATCATTCTTTCCACACTCTGAGGCAGTTCTGGAATTCCTCTTTCATGAGCGTCTTTACTTGTGTTTCCATGGCTGCTTCAATGTTCTGAATTGATTCAAAACCTTTACCTTTCATGGCCAATTTGATTTAGGGATAAATACAGGAATCACTTGGTGCTAGATCTGGTGCATAAAGTCAATGAGGATAGACTGTAATATTTTTATGGCCCTGACTTTCCATTGCATAATTCTTGGCAGGAGGATTCATTGTATTTTTGATCAAACCTCACAAAGACATTCTTGAAAGAAGACCTCCATGACTGCTTCAGAAAGTGTCAGGAATGATGGGATAAATACATTCAAAGCAAGGGGGAGTATTTTGACAGAGATTGATGGCATTATGTTTTTCACTGTAATAATTTTTTAATTTAAACATTTCATCATATATTTTATCACCCCTTCAAAGCAGTACTATGGAAAGAACTTTAAGAAATGATATATCAGAATTCAGGAGGATGATCTATACACTCTTCTTACATTATCTGGCAGAATTTAATGACAGAATAATAAATATACAATTACAACTGTGTTTTCTACTGATGAATAAACTGTTACCTCTAAAATTTCAAAACAGTTAGCAGACTTAGAAAATTTGATTAAAATAATTACCCAAGGAAACATGTATGGGCATAGCCAAAATGAAGATGTAATTGGCAATAAGAATACTGCTTTTTAGAAGATTTTTAGAGATACATATTTTTAAATTTCTTAGCCAAAGCTAATACAAGTTAAAAATAACATTTCCCATCAGTTCTTATAGAGATTATCTCCAGTTCAAATTGGTTAATCAGATGTACCTACATTTATCTATT
This sequence comes from Dinomys branickii, assembly GCA_004027595.1. Lineage (NCBI taxonomy): Eukaryota > Metazoa > Chordata > Mammalia > Rodentia > Dinomyidae > Dinomys > Dinomys branickii. The sequence goes on along the minus strand of PVLD010025265.1, from coordinate 20,489 downwards.
TTCTTCAATACAGAAATTTTCTTGACCAAATGTAAAAGTTATCAGACTACTTTAGAAGTAGGAAATAGAATTTGAAAATTGATATCATTTGACATGACCAATCTGTAACTAATTTGCCAACTTTTAAAAATGGAAGTTATATTTACCCACTTTCCTAAATATACTAAAAAAGAAAAGACTTTACAAGATGGAAAATAAGCTGCATCCATTAACACATGACCTCTAATTTCCCAGGTTATTTTAGCTTAAGTTTTTTTTATTCCATCTAAACTAGAACCTGAGGAAAAACCCTACATACCTTCAAGTCAAAAATGAAAATCTTTTAAACACTAAGTTCAATATCTTCGGAAGTACCCTTTAATTTAGGGATCCAGTAATCAGATTTTATGTTTATTTTTCACACAAAAAAAAATTATTCCTCGTATAAAGATTATAAATTTGTGAGACAATATATCTCAGTAAAGTAAGGGCCAGTACAAATATTTTTCTGTTAGTGAATGCTATGAAGAGGAGGATGAAAACTAAGATGCAAAAGCACAGAGGGTAACAAATGTTTGTTCTTATCACAGAAGAACATGTGAATCATCAGCCAGTAGCAGCAAGTGTAGAGAACATGTTTGTCCAGTTATCCACTGCACTTCTCATCAATTCCATATTTCTTACCTACAACTTAAAGCAGCTTGTTTAAATGCAAATACATACACACAGGTTATGCATGTAAAATGTCTAAAGGAGGCATAAGCAACAAAAAAGATTCTAAATATAATTAACTTTGCAGGACAAAAGATTGTTTTATTACATTAAGAACAATTCAGAAAGTCATTCTGAAGGTGAGAAGATGAGAAGGTGAGAAGATGTAAAATGAATTCTTAAATGATATATCCTTGAAAGTGGGCTATTGGGTATTTAAAAGTATTATTCCAAGTACATTCTAAAAAGAATAGATCAAAAAATTTATTGGATTTTTATTATATTATTTTATAATATGCTTTATATCCATGACTAGGGCTCCAAAATTTAATATATGTATTAAAGCGTTATGATAACCATACAAATATTTCCCTTATTTTGACAATACTAAGAATCCTGTAGATCCTTTAATTCTGTAAGACAGTGAGGTACTTTTATTTTCTTTTATATAAATAGCAATAATTAATAACAACTGAGTACTATGCTAATATTTTAATTAAATAGATGAGGTAACAGCTACCAAGCTAATTAACAGATGCATTATTTCACATAATTATTTTTTCCCAGAAAGAACATTTAAAATCTACTCTCCTGGAAATTTTGAAGAATTCAATTCATTGTTATAAATAAAGTCCCCCTGTGTTAAAATGTATCTCTTGAACTTACTCCTCCAAACTAAACTCTTTCCTTTGACACCCATTTCTGCAGCTCCCTCTCACCATCCCATGAGCACCACTGTACTCTATCATGCGATCAACAGTTTGGGATTTCACATATGGGTGAGACCATGTAGTCTTTGCCTCTCCGCACCTGGCTTAGTTCACTGAATGTCTTACAAGTTTATGTATGTTGTCTCAGACAAGCGTGGTGGTCCACATTTGCAATACCTGCACTCAGGAGGCTGAGGCAGGAGGGTCGCTGCAAGTTCAAGGCCAGCACAGGCAACAAAGTGAGTTCAAGATCAGCCTGAACTGTATAGTGAGACCATGTCTCAAAAAGGCAAAAAAAAGAAAAAGGAAAGAAAAAGGAAAAAGAAAAAGAAACTATGTTGTAACAAATAACAAAATTCATTGTGTATAAATGGCACATTTCCTTTATCAGTTCATCCATTCATGGGCATTTACAGTGACTCTGTGTCTGCCCATTGTAATCCTGCAATGAACACAGGAGGGCAGGTGACGCTTCAATACACTGACTTCATTTTCTTAGATTGATTTCATTTCATCTGGGTTACAGGATCACTGGTGGTTCTAGTTTTAATTTTTTGAAGACCATCCATATTATTTTCTAGAGCGACTGTACAAATTTACATTTCCACCTAATATATTATTATCCTCTTTTCTCTCTGTTCTCTCCAGCGCTTAATTCCAAAAGGTGTACTTATTTTAAAATGACATACTGTGTATGATAAGTATGATAAATGTATACTATTTTATTTATTAATTTAAAAATATAGAAAGCAATGAGATTATATCTATATCTATTTACATAAGCATCTTTGCACATGGCCTTTAGTGGTATAAAATAACTAATAGTTATAAATATTGTATATGATTTTAAATTTAATGTATTTTTCTCCACTAAAGAAAAACTACCTAATAAAATGCTTGCCGTTACATGGAGAATACCCTCAATGTCATGAAGCAACAAAATCAGAATTTTCTGTTTAGAATTTCAAAACTACCATGTGATATTTCATCATTAATAAAGGAGACTGCAGTTACCCAAGGATCATTTTTCTTAAAATAACAACAATTAGAAAATAAATAAGCCATGAAAAAATGACGAACATTTAGGCTGTATTATAATTATAAAGCTTTTCACTTCAGGATAGGGAGTTTAATTCATATGCAGTCATATCATCCAATATTAAGATTTTCTTTTAAGAAAGAGGCTAATATAAATTTTTTCCTGTAAACCACTTCAAAATAAAATCAAATTTGCTGTGAGTAAAAAATAGACAAGGAAGGAGAAAGGGAATAAAGAAGAATATCAGTGAAAATCTTATCATAAAATATGATATATGATATATACACACCATACTACAAAGGTAGATGGTGGTGGGATAAACATGAATATTTAAACACTGTAAACCCATGGGAAAAAAAAAAGAAAACCATCAGCACACCGAAGATCCTCATAAAATTTAATCCTAAAAATACTAGTCCAAAATAGAGCAGATGTGAGAGCGAATAAAGAACAAAGCAAACAAGACAAAGAAAGTGTAGCAGTGTGACATATTTTAGTCCAAATTATTGCAACTCACATTACATTTAAATGGCCTGAAACATTACTTACTGGCCACCTTCACTGTGTCACCTTTCTTTTTTTATTTTAAAAATAAAAGAATGAAAAACATATTAACAAACAGACATCCATTGACAAAATAGCACAGGAACAATACAAGCAACACTGAACTGCAGACGAGGTGACAGGAAATTAACCATGGTTGTTGTATTACATACTGATATCTTCAAAGTGGTTACTCAGTAAAACAAATACAGACATGCAAGACTGATCAAATAATTAATCATTAACTGTTTGTTTCAATGAAGCGATAGAAGTCAGTAGTAGTACAATGTCAGCTCTCCTGCATATCCATCTATACTTAACTTTCCCCTGCTTTCTTTTCTCTTTTCCCTCATCCCAGTTGCTCTTTACTTTTGAGCAGTTTCCTTGCATTTCACAATGTCTACCATACCTCCTAATTTTTATGATTTCATTTCCTTTTGGTGAAGGCATTTTGAGGATGCATTGCTTCCTGCCATAACCCTAACTAATGCAATAACTAGTATCATGAGTGGGGTTAATTTGCTTTAATGTTGGTGACCAGATGGATAACCTCACTGATTAAGGACACTGTACTCTTTGATGATATGGCATCAAAATTCCAAGTTTTGTACTACATGATTTGAATTTAATCACCAAATGAGCAAAAAACGCATTGCATAATCAACTAACTTTGGCACTTGGTAAATATGGCAAAAATAGTGTCTAAAAAGAGGTAAGACTATTTCTGACTATTTTGGAGGGTTTACATAAGTATAAATATATCCCTAAAGTACAAGATGCCAACTCAAGGCATAGGTGGAGCTCCATAAATTTTTAGTCATAGTCTTACTACTTTATTTGAAGTAGCACAGAACAGACATCGCTGTGGACCAAATCTGTATGAAGATTGGAGAGAATTTTTGGTTTCTTTGTGGGATTTTTGTTTTTTTCTGTTTTGTTTTGTTTTGAGACAGGATCTTGCTATATAGTTCTAGCTGGTCTTGAACTCACTATGTAGCTTAGACTGGCCTCGACTTCACCAGGATCCTCCTGCCTCAACCTCCTCCCAAGTGCTTGGATTACAGACCTGCACCACCACACCCAGCTATTGCAGAGTTGTCATGTTAAGGCTGTGCAATTTGGCAAATGATTAAGGACAGATAACTCTGCAGGAAGGAGTAGAACCATGAGATTAGGACAAAGACAGACATGAAAATCTGAATCCAAAAGTCCTACTAAACTCACTGTCAATAAAACAACTGTTCCTTTTCATCTCAGGGAACTAACCTTCTTCAAAAAGAAGTATGTCCATTATTTCACCGTAGGCAATTTTGCTGCAAAAATAGTATGTTGCTTTTTCTAGGGATCTACCTTCACCATCCAGAGCTACATCTGAGTATTAACAATGGAGGAAAATGTAAAGTTATTTTCCAAAATGAGAAACTATTATCTCTGAGGTCATCAGAGGCCTTTGCCAATTTCTTTTGGCAAGAACTGAGGCAAAGTGTTGCAAAATGATCTAAGGACGGTATTCTGAGGAAAAGAAGTTAAAAAGTTAGACTAGACAGAAGGTACTAACATAGAACTAGCCACCAAGAATTGTAAAATATGACGTAAAGAACCTATGTATGGCAGAAGTAAATCTGAATGAAGGCATTATTGGGGTTTCCCAGCCCCTTAATCTTTCCCTAGACCTAAGCCAGTCTACAGACCTGCAACACATTAACTGAGAAGTCTGCTACTTTTAAAATCTGTATGATAGCAACAAGCACTCATAGCAAACTTCCCCCATCTTTGCTAGATAGCGTTCCTGCCACTTATTAGGATGAATGACATCTGGGAAAAGACTGAAATACTTTGACCTTAGGTATAGTCTATGACTCAGATAGCTTATGACTGAATTCACCCATTATTTTGCAAGCGTAAGCTTGACTTTCTATTTCTGCAGCTATAAGAATGCGAAAGGAAAGAGAGAAATAGAAACCCAGAGACAAGGAGAGTGGGATCTGAGGGGTTTCTCCTCCTACTCACTTGCCCTCCTGCTTTTATTTTGTGCCCTGAGAGGCCTCATTCATATGGGCTTGATGGCCTAGGATCCTTCCAGCTGGGAAACAAAAGCAGATGGTTGAGGCCAGTGTTGGTGATAGAGAAGTTATGTCCTGTGGTTCTGCCAGTGGCTACTGTAGTCATCAGATGGAGCTGCTCTCACTGGGTTCTGGGAACATCACTGATTCTCTTGTCTGCTCAACTCTGAGTGAAATGATGCCCTGTGGTTGCTGTACCTGTCAGTAAGCCATCATCCCATGTGGTTTCCTCACCCCTGAACATGCCTTTATTCCTCCTTGAGCTTTCTAATTAGATCTCTTAAGTAGAAAAATACAGTGATGAGGATCAAGCCTAATTTATCTTACTTTTATGGGCTGGGTTTTTTCTGTATAATATCCAAAAACCCCTTCCCCGAACACAAGGACAAAAAAGGATTTTCTCGTATAGTTTCTATGGAGTTTTATAGCTTTGCACTCATACTTAACAATATGATCCACTTTCAGATAATTGAATATAAGGTGTACAGTACTCATCAAAATTAATTTTATGGCCTATGGACAGCCAATTGTTCCAGCAATATTTGTGAAAAGGTTATGTTTTATAAAACAATTTATTTTTATTAAGAGACAGCTTTTGTGTGTAAGAGCCATATAATAACTCCAGTTACTCCCTCCCATATTCTGTAGTTTTAAATATATACTTTTAGATATGCTATTAAAAAGTGATACATTTTATCATTTTTAAGCAGTTCAACTCTGTTAATTATGCAGTCTGTCACCTGCTAAGATCCTGCATGATACATTGTGCCAAGACCTCTTTTCCAAGATTGCAATGTCTGGTAGATTAGCTATGAGCCACTGTGATGACATTCACATTGATGACATGGACATTGACTTGCTCATTTAAGCTGGTCATGTCACAAGGACCCTTGGTCATCTGAGACTAGTGATCTTCTCACTATACCTTCAGCACAGAACGTTTCCATTATCGCAGACCGTGGTGGTTATAACACCGGTACACCAAAAGTTCACGTTCACTTACTCCTGTGCATATTAAGCAAGTTTCATCTTCTGCTTATTGATTTGTAATACCTTTGCTAAGGGATATATTTATGGTTGCTTGGACATTGTAGTGGATAGAGAACTGGTGGTCAACTTATAACCCCTAGCTGAGCTGAGTAAGCATGGTGCTGGGTGTGGGGGGCCCACCTGACGACTGCTGCCAGCAGCATAAGGGGCAGAACTAGAGAAGAAGTTAGGCTGTGGGGAGTAGAGAAAGGCTTTTGAAAACTGAAAGGGCTGTTGGGAGCCGGTAGAAACTATAAGGAACTGTTTTGCAGGAGCTTGTCATGCTGGCTTTCTTGATGAACTTGGCTATTTTCATCCTCCAAGGAGTTCAGGGCCTTGTTGGCACTGAGAATAGCTTCGTTTCACATTGGGGGAGCTCTGATCCTCACTCTGAGCATCACTTCCTGGCTCCAGAGGGGAAGATGGTGCACAGCTCAGTCTCCTGGAGAAGCTTGCTGCATGGGAACTCAGCTTTCCTAATAATTGGAGGCGCTCAGGACCTCACTGTTGCTGAAGATGGCTGTGATACTTTTTGGGGGAGCTCTGGTTCTTCCTTTGCATGTCGCTTCCTGGCTCCAGTGCAGATCCCTTAGCTCCCTAGCACAGATCCTTCATCCCGCTGGCACAGACTTCCTAGATTCTACCACTGATGCTTGGGCCTTCGCAGCCCAGATCCATGAAACAGGGCTGCATGAAATATTGTTATGGGCTCTGGGTCTCCAGCTGGATTCATGGGAGGCAGTGTTATGAGCTCTAGGTCGTCAGCTGTACTCACACAGGACATTTCTGTGGGACCCAGGCCCTCGTCTGGTTTCCTTGGTCTTAGTGTGTGGACAGATCTCCTGCACTCTCTTGTATATCACTCTGTGGGTGACTGTTATAAGTAATCTTATAAACTATGGGTCCTGTATTATATTGTTCCCTTGGAAATATCCCCAAATCACAACACACATGATGCTTCAGATAATTTTTCAGTTTACTTAAATATTTATGGATAGCAGTCATTAACCACCAATGAGAAATGCAACAAGAGTTTCATAGCTACTAACGTTTTTTCTTAAATTGCTTCATTTTTCATGTATGGGAGATTGTCTTAAAGAACTGTATTCCTCTTAACATTGTATTCTTTGGAGAAAATAACTTCTGAAAATATCCTTGTTCCCTCTTGGGGAGTCCACATTCCATACAGGTTTTACAAGTAAAAAGTTGACAGTAGTCAGGAACAAACATACCTATAGACAGGAGAACCAGTAATGAAACAGCTGTATTTTCTGAAAAGCTATGTACAGTTAATATATTCTGGTTAATGCTTCCTCTAAAAATAATAGTATTCCTCGGTACTCTTAGTCATCATTTACAAAGGGGCACATTTTAAAATTAATATTTCAATAAAATAGTAAATAAAAATATAACAGAAAACATGGAAGTAAAAAAATCAAGGCCTGGAAATGTAGTTAAGTGGTACCGTGTATAAAGCCATATATTCATTTTTAAACTTTTTTTATTTTAAGGAGTATTTACAAAAAAGAACAATAGCAAAATGCCAACAACACAGACGAAAACAAAACAAAGCAAAAACAGTAAGAATGATACAAAGGTTCAGAACAAAATGATAGGGATTTACAGTGGTTGTTATATTACATGTTTTTATCTTCGTCAAAGTTGGTCAGATTACCAGATGTATAAATGTTTTCTTTTTGTTCTCTTTGAAACCACATATTCAAATCCCGGAAGTTTAAAAGAAAACAAAGCAAGAATACTTGGATTGCTTTTTCTGGAGAAACCAAGTATTGTGGTTGTTGTTTAAAATGAAACCGAAGCCTGTATATCTTTTCTATGGGTTTTTAGCCTTGAAAATCTGCTCTAGAAAACTTTGCATGATCATTTGCCATCACTTTTGTATACTTCTTCAAGATCAAACTTACCGCTTATTGAATCACTGTCTGTGAAAGATTTGCCTTCACACAAAATCTGCAATTTAATAAAAAATGACATACATGTGATCCTCTCTAATTACAACAAGACAATTTTGCAGAATGTTTACTGGGGCCCAGAATGTTATCAGGCCCTGTGTGATATGCAAGGAAGCATGAGGAAATAGCTTTGTGGAGGAGTTAAGGTTTATAAAACAGGCTCTTTGTACTGATTAGAATAGCGCACTATCCCACCTAAGCCTGTGTAGCATAGATAACAACTGCAACATAATTTTCAGCTTCCCTGGATCAGTGTGTATTTCTAGGGGAGATTTGCACTGTGAAGGTGAGACCACAGTAGCAGGTTTAAAGGATTTCAAAGAGGATAGAAATGGATGGAAGAGTAGGATGCAATAAGAAAAGAAAATTTTGGAAATATGAAGGTGGTCTCCTGTTAATACCAAATCCGCAGATGTGCACATGCATAAAACCAAACCCCAGGCATGTGGCTCATTGTTATAAACTAGACTGAGAACAAGACATTTTGCACTTAGTAAATACCTTGAGGATTGTCATGATTTTTCACTCAAAATATGAATGGGTGGAATACGTAGTATGACTGCCTGATAGTAGCTTTATTATTGAAACTTTTATATTAACGGTGATTAGATTTTCATAATAAATAGGTACAATAAAGTCTCATTTAAAAATTTAGCATAGCCTTAAAATTTTACTTTAGAAAGCATTGTATGTATATGTAGTGCCTCTCTATTTCTTAGAATGAATTTGTTTGCCACTATTATCTCAGTTTTATGGAAGATAACCAAATACAGAGAAGTGAAGTATTGTCATAAAGTCACTCAGATGACAGACAACAGACTTGGACATCACCCACAGGTCTCTTGTGCTCAAATCCAGAGAACTTAGCAAAATTAAGTGCTATGCATTTATTTCCAGAAATACATTCCTAAGTGCACAAAACACCAAATTATGGAGATATCAAAGAGACAACAACATTACCTTACTTTTGTGCACTCCAGTTTGTTTTTATATTTTAATTAATGCTTTTGAGTGATAAGAATTTATATATATATATATATATACATATATATATATATGTTAAACTGAAATATTACTTGAAGGTACAATATTCTTATGTCTGATTGAAGAATTTTCACTGTCTTAGTAGAATTAAATAAATTTAAAAGCTTACTCAGGACCCTCTAAATATCCTCAGGAACATATAATAATTACTAACATAGTAATACTAATACTACTCCAAGTTCCTAAGAAAGAAATGGAAACCAACCTGACAAATGTAACTCAAATCCATAGCTTCTCTGTTAAGTAGTTCTCCTCTTTTATGAATGAAATTTAAACAGTTCTGTATAGGTTTAGAATAATAATCTCCACCGAAGCCCAACTATAAAATAGAAAAGCATGTGACTTGAACTAGATTGGAAAATTGACAACTTCTGGTAACTTTTAAGGAAGCAAAATATTTGTACAATGTATTATAAGTGCGGTGGACTGACAGCTGGTGGTCAGCTTATAACCCCAGCTGAACTGACTAAGCATGGTGCTGGGTGTGGGAGCCCACCTGAGGACTGTTGCCAGCAGTGTAAGAGGCAGAACTGGAGAAGAAGTTAGGCTGTTGGGAGCTGAGAAATCCTGTTGGGAGCTCGTAGAAGCTGTAAGAAGCTGATGGTTCTCTTAGAAGAACTTTACATGCTGACTTTCCCAGTAAATTTGGCTGTTTTTATCCTCCAAGGAGTTTGAAGCCTCCTTGGCACTGAAAGTAGCTTCAGTTCACTTTGGGGGAGCTCGCTTCCTGACTCCAGAGGGGAAGATGGTGCACAGCTCAGTCTCCTGGAGAAGCTTGCTGCATTGGCTTTCCTGATGGAAACTCAGCTATCTTCACAATTGGAGGTTTATATCCTTGTAAATCAACCCCAGAGATGAAAAGCAGACAACAAATAGACTCACTGACTGACATTGTATGTAAAATGTTCTTAGTAAGCACTGAAATCTAACAGTGTGGATTCCCTGTAAATTCCAAGACAATTCTAAAGAGATAAAAACATAATGAAGAAAGATCTAATTTGCTTTTATTAACTAATAAATAGAAGGTCGTTAAAATAGGTTGGTGCAATGCTGTATACGTTTTAATTTGAATTAATGATAATGAAGTTGTCAGAGTTGAATGATTTGTCTCAGGCACAAATACTGTGTGTTGATGATGGTTTCCAAGCAGTTTGACAAGAACAATGGTTGGCAGACGTTTTTTTATACTACAGCTGATAGGATTGCAAGGCTGATGCAAGCTGCTGAGAAGATTTGTGTTTCATGATATGAACAGATAAAGAAAACTATCATTATTGTATTTGGAAGCTATAAAATGAAACTATAAAACTGTCACCTAGTGATTGAAATGTTGTCTGAAAATACACGGAATATAAATAAGAGGAATGTATAAATTGATATTACATTCATTAATATAAATCCAAGTTCTGCAAAAATTAAAAATTTATGCATCCTGCTTTTTACATTTTCAATTGTTTAAAAGCTAAATGAGCATACATAAGATTTTTTTTAAAGATGAAAGAATGAAAACACATTAACAGATGCACAGACATTTACAAAATAACACAAAGACCACAAAAACAGTACAAAATGTTTACTGTTTTTACTTCAGATAAGGTGATAGGAAATAAACAATGGTTGCTGTATTACATATTGATATCTTCAGGTGACACAACTCCAGACAGTTCATAAAAGGAGCTCTACAAATGACCAGAAATAGATGCAAACATGTTTAGCCTTAGTGATCAGAGAACATGAAATAAACTAAGATTAAAGTTTAAAAGGCTATTGGTGAGAATATGGAACATCAAAGACATTCATTCATTCATTCATTGCTAAAGAAAATGTACTTTTGGAAAACAACTGATATTTTCTAACAGTGAATATATAGAGAGCAAACGGTTCAGTAACGTCATTTCTTGTGAAACATGACATATCAAATCAGTGTTAGCGGTGGAATTGATCAGACACAATTAGACCTTGGGTAGATGTAAAGGTAGAAACCCCAGGATTTCATAATTCATTTCATGTGAAGGAGAGAGGCGCAAAACAAAATTCTAACATTTTCAGCTTGAGCAACTGCACAGTGGATGTGTTCGCTATTTATGTTCCGGGCTGAGTGGGGAACACATATTGAATCTGAGATGCTTATTAGAAATTCAAGCAGTGGTGATCAGTAAGCTATTGGATATGCAAGTCTGAAATTCAGAAGAGAGAGCTGAGCCAGAGAAAGAAATTTGGAGCTGGTGTACAGATATTTAAAACTCACGCCACTGGCTTAGGTTATCAAAGAAGCAAACACAATTAGTGAAATAGAGTAATGGAAACCATTGCCTGATAGCAATGATAACTAATGGTAAGAAGTGTGACTATATTACAAAAACGAAAAGCTCAGTTGACGAGCAACACGTCTCAGTCACTTTCCAGCTACTATTTTTGGGGCCACTTCCCAGTGCCCACACATCTTTCTCCACAGCCTTGGGTATCTAAGTCCCTCTATCTCACTTGTTCGTTCTTCAGTTTTTCTCTTCCTCTATACCTGGATCTCCAGAAATGTTCCAATTTTCCCATCCAAATTACTCTCAGAGTCTCATAAATTCTCCTATTTTTAACAGTTCTCAGTCTCCAGTGCTTCTGTGGAGCCTCATCAATGCAGAATTTCCACTGGGGAGAAAACATCTGTGCAAGTTGTGTTTTCAGACAATTCCAGTGTATATAATGAAAAAGAAGTGAAATAATATAAGATATATCCCTTTCATGACATCATAATACCTGAGAATCACAGCATTCTTCTGGCTGAATGAATATAGTCATTTAAAAATGTAACAAATAAAACCACATTCTTCATATATAATTATATTAGAAAAAAGACTTAAAGAAGCAGTGCCTCTTTCAGCTCGCTTTCTTTGGATTTGTCCTGTGTACAATTTGCTGTGTTCTTTTATGTGACTGGGAAGCAAGACTTGGGCAAACAGGCTAGAGAAAGCAAAGCAAGCAGCCTGTGTTTACTCGTGAAAGCCTGTGTCCTGGAGTAGGTATCCACGTAGAAAAGAGATGACTTTTCATCAACACAAAGGCCTCTTTTTCACTAGTCTGGGTCTGGGGAGGATATGGCTCACTAAGACGCATATGTATGAGTTAAACTTCCAACAGGAGAAGACGGCACATTTAGAATTTAACTAAAGACAGCTTATTAAAGGGACTGTTCATAGAAGCACGGACAACAGGCCTGAGTTACCAGAGACAGTGAAAACATGCCTGTGTCCGTTACTTCACCCCCTCCCTGACCTCTGGATGTTTGGTGTCGCTGCAGAGTCCAGCTACAAGGTCCGGTGGGGGACAGCTGGGATGTGGGTCCGCAGTGAAGGCAGCCTCTCGGGGCCTTCACATCTGAGGGCTGGACTCTTTTTCTGGTTTCTGTGAATGTAATACTTTGACATCTGCCCTAGAGAGCTACACTGTATACTCTGTGCTTTGAGCCACTTTGCCTTGGCTTCCTGCCCCCTCCTCTTTTCCACCCTCCTTAACCATGACCAGAAAGAGTCCTCGCAAAGGGCGAGATTTTCAAACACAAACCAGCGAGTCCAAATCCTTACTCCCAACCAGCTCTGTTACTGGGACCTAAGTAATTCACGCAGCTGTTCACCCGCCTTAATCTTTCTGTGGCCAGAAATCAGACAACTAGGGGCAGCCCTCCGCTCCGAGCAATAAACTATCTGTTTAACCAAAATGGTCTCGTAATCTTTTAAGTTCACTAGCTCTCAAAGTTTTTATTAATATATTTTAAGAATTAGATCAAAATAAACCACAGATTTAAATGAAAGTTCTAAAACTATAGAACTTTTAGGACAAAAATTGGAGAAAATTGCCAGCATCTAGGGCTATGCAAAGCAAGGAGTTCTTAAATTTGCCACTCAGATTAAAATTCATATGGGTAAACATTGATAAATTGAATTTTATTTAAAAACCTTTTCTCCAATGACTGTTAAGAAGAAAAGCAAGCTATATAAAGGAAGGAAATATTTGCAAACCACATATCTGAAAAAGGCTAGTATCCAAATTCTGTAAAAATCTGTTGACACTCAAATAGTTTTCATTCTGTACTTTATTTATATGTAAAAGGAAGCAGATTGGTATATCTTTCTTAAATGGTACAAGGATAAAAAATGGCGGAGGAAGGGGAAGGGAAGGAGATGAAAAGGAAATGAAAATGTGTGACGCACACGCACCAGTGGCCATGAGGAACGTAATCATGATGCACTGCAGCCATGTACTCATCGAAAATAAAAACTGGAAAACAATTAAAAAGAAATTAGCAAAAACAGTGTAATTAGAGGGTGGGTAAGTGATATGCCTGTCATAGAGACTACAGAGACGGCAAATACTCACAAGATGTTGAACACGCTTAAGCATTAAGGAAATGCACATTCAAAGCACAGAAGACACAATGGCATTTCAGCCCACAGTGGACCACAGTTGTAGCCATGGTCTGTAAGATTAGCTTCCTTAGCCATCTGGCTACCTTACTTTGGGTAAAAACACTTGGTGATGTTCATCCAGTCATGATATCACCTGATGACATGCTTCTCAGAACCTCTCAATAGCCTTAAGTGACCCATGATTGCAAACCCTGTGGGAACTCCTCCCTGGAGGCGGACCCTAACTCCTAAAGTGGAGAGTGTATGTGATGACTTGTTTTCCAAGTGTTCAGTGCAGGAAGGGGGATAAACAGACTCACTTTACAATGAGGATGATTTGCAAACTCTATCTCCAGTCAAAGTCAGCGTCCATAGTTTTAATTTGTCTTGATAATATGCATCCTTGACGTGACATGATAAAAACAGCTGATCATCTGTAACAGTGTGAATGACCCTCCATAGTACTGTGGAGAGTTGAAATAAACTCAATCCCATGTTGTATCTCGTATGACTCTATTTCCTTTTCCTTAAATGGAAATAATTGTAGAAATGAAGAAAATTTAGTTATTGTTGGGGCTTCAGGAAGAGGTGGGGGTTGGAAAGAAGCGAGTACAGCTGTAAGTGGGGAGCCCAGAGGACAGCCGTAGAGACGCATGTGAGTCTGCACTCTCTCTGAGACGCAGCTTGGTCATAGAGTGCACACTGTGTGTGCCTGGGGCCCTGGATTTTGTTCCCAGAACGGCAAAGCACTGCCACCAACACAAGTCTTTAGTCCTTAAAAATTTTATGTGTCTTAACGTAATATATGTAGAGAGTAAAAATGAAAATATTTAAAATGTCCTTTACTTCTATGAAAAAAAATTTCATGACCAAGTAGAGAATCATGATAGCCAACAGCCTACTCTTTCTTTACTATGAAATCAGGTCAGAGAAGTAACAAACAGAAGCTCGCCCATCCCTTGGAAAATTGCAAGATATTGATTGTCTTTGGGAAGCTCAAAACTGTCCCTACATTTTTAAAATGTGCACTGGTTCCTACTTTATCCTATGTTCAGGCAAATGATTGCTCATTTTCAGACCTAGAAACTTTTTTCTGGTGTTGAGAATCAAACTCACAATTGCCAAGCAGGTGCTATGCCGCTGAGCTATATCCCTAGCCCTGATTTCTGATTTTCAAATAGTAAGTATATTAATCATGTGTTGTTATCATATTTTGTTATAAATTGAGACTAAACCTTACTTATATTTCCAAATTTATTATCTCTAGTATTATTTGAAGTGATATTATCAATATTTTTATAATTGAGGATGAGTAAAGTAATATAAAGTAAAAGACAATTAAATCTGACACTAAGATACCATGTAGAAGTAGTAAGATAAATACTTAAGGGAAATGTGTATTTTCAAGTGTGTAATCAATGAAAACTACTAAAATAAGAAATTTGAATATGAAGAACGGACATGTAAATTCATATGTATGTATTCGATTAAGGAGTGAAACAAGCAACTCATCTCTAGTTATTAAATGGAAAAATGAAAGAAAGTCTTTGTGTTTCACTCTCTAAAGTCAACATGCAGTGATGTTTTCTAACCCAGTGTTCGAAACTATTTCCAAAATTAACGGGAGCCACAGGCTCAGTATAGCTTGAATCTCCTTATGGCTATTCTTACCTCAGAGTGGCAACATGTGCTAATACTTGCAGAAAAATACTGGTCTGAGATTACATTGGCCATGTAGCAGTAAAAACCTGCGCAACAAAATTAGAACCGTCCAGATGTCCTTAATCTAAGAAGTTCTTTCTAAGTCCTGTTACTACCAAAGGCTCCAGGCTGACAGAATCACAGTTATAGAAATCTGTTGCATCCTTCCTGGTTCCCAGGGTCCATGACTGCTCTTTGCTGGAAGTCGCACTATCAGAAAGACCTGTGAAAGGAAGACGCTCCAAAGCATGAGCTTTTACTGTTACTCACCACAGCTCTCATTAAACTTCTGCTTAAGACAGCATTTCTCTCCACGTCCAAACCTCACATACAGATTTTTTTAAAAAAAAAATGAAAAGACATGTTGGTTTCTGACTGTAGTACAGTGCCAACTGACAGTGGAGTTTCAAGAGATATTAA
Organism: Dinomys branickii; assembly: GCA_004027595.1. NCBI lineage: Eukaryota > Metazoa > Chordata > Mammalia > Rodentia > Dinomyidae > Dinomys > Dinomys branickii. The sequence continues at coordinate 4,880 of PVLD010025265.1, read as the reverse complement.
ATGAGTACTTCAACAATTCTTGACACCTGGTTTGAGAAAATGAAGTGATCTTTATGGAGAAGCATTTGAATAGGAGAACTTTTACCAAGCTGAGCACTTGTACATCTTTGTTAGGCCTTATGACACTTAATACTTTCAAAAACAACCAAACAAAACAGAGTGGGAATAAACACTCTCATATGGGATAAAATAAAGCCCAGCTCATGGAGCTTTATTCATGTATATGTATTATACATAATGGGTGAAATATATACATATAATGTAATAGATTTAAAATATTTGAAAGATGGATTTAAATGATCAAAAACATCATAGCTGATTTTGAATTTTTGATTTTTTGAAAATGTAGCTTTCTGAATTGGGATGAATGTGTGTAACAGTTGGTAAGTAGAGTTTTAGAAGATGTATGTTGAATGTATTTGAGCACCATGTGGCTTTCATTTTTGAACTAGTCAGGCACATGCCAGTGTTTTCTGCTTTTCAGTTTTAAAACTCAAAATAAATGACACAAAAAATAAGTTTGTTACATAGTTTTATCTCGCATTCAAAGATATGACTTTTTGTGACTGGTGAGCTTCTAGTATAAAAAATAAATTTAAGATGCAACACTTACCGATTTTCTAAGCTTAAGCCCAGAAAATATAATCTGAAATTCTGCGTGTTTTAATCCAATAGAAACCCAAGGGGTTATGCTGAGACTACCAAGCCAAAAATATGTATATATTTCATCAAAATATATGTTCATCATTGCTTTTCCTGATAATATGAAATTTCATTATATAATAAACTAAATTGGAAATACAAGAAATATAGTGACAATTTTAATGGGATCATCACATAATAAAACCATCACTACTTATTATACCCTAGAACTCAGCAAGTCATCTAGCTCTAGCTTCCTGTATGTGGCAAACACATCTGGAAATTTATTGCATAAGTAAACTGCAAGTTGCATGGTCTTTATATATATATATATATATATATATATATATGCAGATGAAATGCTTTTTATGTAGGAACAAGAATAATGAGGTATGCCTCTCCCCTTCCACTCCTACAGTGCTACGTCCATCCTTGCTTTTCTCCCTTGAATTAAGTTTGTCTGTACATTTTAGATGTACATAACGGTCCCATTCATCATAGGGAATTTGGACCTGCACATGATGATGATTTATTTTGATTCCTCTTTTTTCCCCAATCCCCCCTCCTCCCTTCAGCTCTTCTCCTGCCTATTTACAAAGCAGTATTTCCGTTTTATCCTTTTTATCATTTATTTCTTTTCCCCTCCTTTCTTTTGAATAATTTCTGCCCATTTCACAACATCAATTGTACATTTTGGTCCTTACTTACTCTTACGGTTTCTTACACCAGGGAGATGATGTGATGTTTGCACGTGTGAGCCTGATGTATTTCACTTAAGTGTATGGTCTCAAATTGTAACCACTTAGTTAAAATTTCTCAAGTTTATCCTTCTTTATGTCTGAGTAGTACTCCACTGTATAAAAAAATCTTTATCCATTCTTCAGTTGATGGGTATTTGGGTTGCTTCCAAGACTTAGCTATCACAAACTGTGCTGCTATAGAAATAACAATCAAAATGATAGATATTAGAGGAGACACAGGTAAAACATAGAAGAGCTTAGAAGAATGACAGAAACTGCAAATGCCCAACATAGGAAAGAAATTGAATCCATGAAACATATCCAAGTAGAAATCCAGGTGATTAAAGTCTCTACTGCAAGCATATGCAACAGATTGAACAGAGGTGAGACTACAACTACATCTGTCCTTTCTGTGATGGCATTCAAGCTTCTATTGGAAATCATGGTCACTTATCATTTCCCTTAGCCTAGAAGCTCTGTGGAGAGAATTCAGCCTACTTCATTCATTCATCTTCCAGAACTACTGCCATAGTGATTCCTTGGTTTCCATGTGGACTCAGTTATTTAGTTATTTGAGTAGATGATGACAGTACTCACAGAACCAAATTAGTATGTGTCGTATAACAAAGATCATGATTTGACTAGAATATTCAAGTGCCCTTCGAAAGCCTTTTCACTTCGTTCTGCCAGTAGGTCGATGCTATGATTCTCAACGTGTGATTCCACCTCCAATAGCATGAGCGTCACTTGGAAATTAATTGTAAGTGGCAGTCATCATGCCTCACCATAGATACAATGGATTGGAAGTACTGGAGGTAAAGTACCGAAATCTGTTCTTACAAAGTCCTCCTTGTGATTCTGATGTGGGCAAAAGTTTGACAGCCACTTGGTCTAAGGATTCATGGTAGGATAATCTTCCCTTTGTTTATTCCTTTGTAGCTTTCACATAACACTAAGTAATTTATTTCTTAAAATAAGATAGATACTTCAGAGATAAGAAAATCATCCTATTCCAGATTATATGACCACTCTAGGTTTAGAAGAGGAGACAGTCTGTCCTCCTACTTGTGTAATCTGTAATGCTGTTATTGTCTCCGCCCCTTGGAGACATGATCACTGCCACAGAACACCATCACCGATGGCGCTCAGCTTACCTCTTTTAATTATTATTATTTTCTGTGAGTGAATACATTTATCATTGCCTCTATCTTTCATCCCCAGAAGATGTTCACGCTGGGCCAAGTTCTAAAAAATGAGACCAATCTGCTTTTCCACTTTGATGCTCTCTAAGTTAAATAAAGTAGGGACTCATGGCCTAGTTAAAAGGAGTCTTTCCATGAGAAAGGAGTAAAGCACTGAATAGAATGGAGTGACAGAGGGCAGAGGGTTGGAATTAGTCTTGGGAACCTCTCTGGAAACTTTCTATGCTTCTCAAATCATCCTATCAGTCTTCTTGGTTTTTCTGTTTTGCTTTATTTTGGTTTTAAATGTTGTCTGCCTCTCCTAATCCGAAAAACATCCCCTTGGAGTCATCTGGAAGTAGGTTGATGCTGGAATTTGGGTTCTAGTCTTCAGAAAAATATAAGAAAATGCTACTTTTCCAGCAACTCATGGAAATAGAAATTAAAATTAATATTTTCTTGGTATTTGAGGAGAAATGGAGATATAACAAAATCATAGAAATATCCACTGAAAGAAAATTTTACAGTGACTCTATATATTAAAAAAAGAAGCAGAATAAATAAACCACAATAATAAACTAGAATCCGCTAAAATAGTTTAAACTTTTAAATGAGTACAATTTTTATTAATTTAAAGTCAATAGTCTCTTCACAAATTTTAAGGGTTATACGGTTCAAGTTTAGTCTAATTTTTGTTTTTGTTTTCTTTGGCTTAATGCATATATAATAGCATTATCCTGATGAAAATGTTGTGGCTTAGTAAAAAATAGCAAAATATATGCTCTAATAGGAAAAATAAAAGCGAATTATGTGATATACTTAATCTTCTTGAGTTTCTTCTCCCTGATTTTCCCCTCTGACCCTACTTCAAACAAAAGTACCTCAAGTTAGATAACAAACTACGGGAAAGAAAGGATGCAGCTTATTTTACTTTATGTAAAGTAAAGAAAGCACCTGAGACATAATGGCAGAAGTTGTGAAAGGTCTGACATTTTAACCCTGTTCACAAAGCCAAACTGCTGCCATTTTGTACATGCTAGCAGAAGACAAGCTTCCCGTCAGAGACAAAAAATGTATTATTCATACCAATAGGAGGAGCCAGTGTATGACCATTTCTTGCATTGTTTCTGCCTCCCCAGTTTCCATAAGTTTATGCCGCAAGAGAGAGGTGGCATCCTACATACAGCAGGTTATATTAACAGGCAAAAACCTCAAGCTTAATCTCAATGTTTTATGATATGTTATCCCAGAAGGAAAAGTGTTTATTTTGCTGGACTCCCAAAATATCAATCTTTTTCCCAAAGGGAACCACTGTTTCTGTTTTCCAAACCTATTTGCTGTACAAAGATTCCTGAACAGATAACCGAGAGTAAAAGTGCTCAGGGCCTTGTCTCACAAGATGTGCAGAAACATGCATGAACTATGTCTCAACATATAATGCATGCTCACTTTTGATTAATGGATTAAAATAATGTGAACTATTCCATTTATAAACACTCTTTAGTAGCAGTATTCAGTGATAGATATTGATACACTTAAGTGACCAATGTAGATAAAATAATCTTTCCTGCTAAAATAACTCGTGAAATGCTTAATGTGTCTTTGGTTGATTTTATGAAGTTTTTCGTTGTCCTGAAATGAATTCATAATTCAACACAGGCAACACAAATGCGCTGGGTCTACAATACATGAATGAACATGAAGAGCATTACCTTCCAGGCATCCCCCCTTTCTATGAATGAAAAGGAAGTTGAATTACATGAGATTACAGGTTAGTGAAAGTAAGAGTAGAAATAGGGTCGTCCAGGCAGGGTGAAGGAAAACAATCAGTTGTGTGATAAGGACTCACAGAAAAGCTTTGTAGGAGAAGAAACATTTGCTTGAGGAAAAGAAGTATTTTGGCAGAGAGTAGGGAAAGTCATTAAATATCAATTCATGTTTTTATAGAAAGGTAAAAAATGTTAAAGTATTTAAATGAAGGACAAAGGTCATTGCCACAAATGTAATTATAGCAAATGCAAACTTGGAAATGCAAACTTTCATATGTCTTATTAAATATAAACTCAGATACTTGGAATTTTATTTTTATTTTTTATTTTTTTTATTTTAGAAACATAAAAGTACAAAAACATACTGACAAACAGACACCCATTATCATAGAAAATAGTACAATCACAACTAATCTATAGACAAGGTGATATGGTCTCAACAGTAGTTGTTGTTTTATCCATTGATATCTTCGAATTGTAGATGTATGGACCCATATACAGACATGCAAATTTAGTCAGACAGTTGATCCTCTCAACAACAGAAAAAA
>PVLD010025264.1:5813-24109 GCA_004027595.1 Dinomys branickii | reverse complement strand
CTGGCCAGTCTTACTGGGGTGAGATGAAATCTCGATGTTGTTTTTATTTGCATTTCTCGAATGACTAAGGATGTGGAACATTTTCTCATGTATTTATTTGCCATTTGTATTTCTTTGTCTGAGAATTGTGTATTCATCTCAGATGCCCATTTCTGGATTGGGTCTTTGAATTTGGACAGATACATGTTTTTTAATTCTTAAACTCGAGACTTTTATAGGTAAATGGTCGCAAGTGGAGACCTTACTCATAAGTGAAATGAACAAGACCTCCATGTGTAAGCAAAGTATTGTCTCACTAGTGTAAGAACCTGAAAGAGTGACTAAAATCAGGAGATATGACAGAAACTGTGAAATGAAAGGACACTGCTTAAAAGTAAAGAGCAACTGGGATGACGGAAAAGAGAAAAGAAAGAAGGGGAAATCATGTATGTGTGTATATACAGGATAGCTAACACAGTTGTACTACTGACTTCTATGGCTTTACTAAAAGGACCAGTTAATGATTAATTATTTGATCAATATTGCATGTCTCGATTTCTTTTCCTGAGAAACTACTTTGAAGATACCAATATGTAATACAACAACCCTAGTTAATTTCCTACCATTTTGTCTGTAACTCTGAATTGCTTGTACTGTTCTTATGTATTTTGTAAATGGATATCTGTCTGTTAATATTTTCCTTTTTTATTTTTAAAATAAATTTAAATAAGTGCATACATCTGGCTTCAGAGTAGAGCACATTAGGAGTTGGAGACGACTTGCAAAGTGTAGCAAGAGAGGTTTTTGAGGAGTGAGAAAACTGTTCTTCACTTTGATCATGTGGTGGTGGTTTGCTAGGCTGTATATTTATCTACACTCCATTATATACCCCCCCAAGTAAATTTTACTGTATATAAAGTTTTTAAAGTAAATGTAAATATTTTTCTCTAATGAACTCAGGTCACTTGATAATTTGTTTCCGTATTTCCTGCTTATGTTCAGTCATCAAAACATGAATCAAAACTAAACCAATTAAGCCTCATTTACTAAGTCTGGGTTATTTGTGACAGATGAAAACTATGACAGCCATCACAACCCAGAGATAAACCAAAAGCATATAGGTTGAGCTCCTCTTCACAGCCACTGAGCTGACACTCAACACCCCTCTCCAGAACAGCTTAGGAGGCTTGATTGAGTTTCAGCATCATTAACAGACCTCCCAAAGTGGCATCATTAATAATTAGTGAAACAGCCCAAAAAAGAAAGTACTAGAGTAAACAGGAGTTTGAAAATCCTCCAAGTCATAATAAATTTCTGAACCATTGAGAACTAAATATAAAGCGTATGGCAGCACCGTGCCTACGTCACATGCTATACCATAATTCTGCAGCAGAAGTCAAGCCCATAATGATCTCATGATACTGCACAACCGGAAGGAGACAGGGTGAGGCTGGCTGGGCCTGGAGCTGTCTTCACTGTCACCCGCCCATCTACACAGTCAGGACATCTGACAAGCAGTCCAGTTTAGACTTGTTCCAAGTGAACTGGTGATTTTTTTTTTAATCTCTTAGTGTTACAGTTTAACTAATTCACTAATGATTAAGACAAATTTAGATTGAGCAGGCCCCACTAGCTAAATGGCTATTGCACTTTAGTTAACATGCAAAGGATGTCCACCGCTTGCAGTTAGCTAATAGTGCATTATAATTAATAGTACTGTGCAAAAGTGTCCTGTCAGCGGGACCCCTGAGGTTGTTTTCCTAATACACAAAGATGATCTCCATCAGGGTCCTTCTGTTTCATTAAATAAGTAACTGATGCTGTCCCTACTCTAATTCCTTTAATTCTAAAAGTAATTTAGGTTTTAATTCCAAAAACTCACAGTATTTTTTTTTACCATTTTCTTTTTCTTTTCTTTTATTAAAATTTTATTTTAAAGACAAAAGAATGGAGACACATGAACCAGAAAAGCCATAAACAATACAGAAAATACAAAGTTATACAGAATATAGTAGGGAATTAGCACTGGATGTTGTATTATATAGTTATCTTCACATTAGTTAACACAAAAACATTTAAGGAAATACCAAATTATAGAGAAGATAGTAGGGAATTTGCACTGGATGCTGTATAATATAACGTTATCTTCACTTCTGTTAATACAAAAACGATTGAGGAAATACAGAATTATAGAGAACATAGAAGGGAATTAGCTCTGAATGCTGTCCTACATAATGTTACCTTCACCTTTGTTACTCAGTTACACAGATGATGGCCCATTTCATCATTCAATTTTTCTCCTCCCTCATCTCTGTTGCCCTACCACTCAATCAGTCATCTTCCCTGTGATAATAACTGTACTCCTGGGTTTATCTATATCCTTGGACTCTCGCCTTGGGAAGAGATATAGCTACCTCAGACTATACTATAACATACATGGGTGTATACAAACTGCCATGGTTGGAGGTGGGAAAGCACACATGCTCACAGCGGACCACTGGGCTCCACCCTGTCATCATGCTATGGGTGGGGGCGGGTCCAGTCCATGAGGTGCCCTGAGCGGGGCCCTCAGCGGAGCAGCCACTGGGCCCACTGCGGAGCAGCAGCAGGGCCCACTGCAGAGCAGCATCAGGGCCCACTGTGGGGCAGCCGCAGGGCCTACTGCAGCGCAGCCGCGGGGCCCACAGTGGCACAGCTGCGGGGCCCACTGTGGAGCAGCCGCGGGGCCCACTGCGGAGCAGCTGCGGGGCGCGCCCCCATCGGGGCGCCCTCTGTGACCCTTTTGGCTCTGTCCCATTGCCTTGATGCCAGAGGCCCTTTCTTCTCCTCCCACCTCCTCCTGATCTCCAGCATTACCGTTCCCCACCCCTTGCAGCTGGGCAATGGGTCTCCCAAGCTGAAGCTGTGAATGCTGAAACGAGGGCATAGGCCAAGGGTGTGCTTGGAGCAGCGACCTGCTCCCTCTCTGTCTCATCTCCCTCTGACTGCGCCATGGCAGATCTCCGATCCCCTCCTCCAGAGGAGGTTTTGCTTAGTCTTTCCGAGGGTTTCAGTTCCCATTTCAGATCCTTCTCGAGTTCAGGATATCCACCTCTTTCCTTTCTGTCCTTCACATGTTGCTATATTCCCATGTCTGAGTGGCATTCCTCTGGGAGGTTCTCTCTCTGCTGCCTACCCGGTCGCCATGGGTTCATACAAGGTTCATATATGCAAGCAGTATGGAGACACTCTTGTTGCTCGTATTAGTAGTTTGGGGTGAGTCCTGAAGCCTGTGGACTCGTCCCATTGCTGTCAGGAACAGGTGGTGATTGTGCAGGCCGCCGAGGCTCAAGGTGCTCACAGAGGGCATTCAGGGTGGGAGCTGAAGCCCAGTAACTCAGTTCATGCTTCCTGCTTGATGTTGGAGTGAGAAGGGCATGGGGTCGTGTGATCCACCTCCATCTGCAGCTCTCTCTTGCTGTTGTGCTCCAGTTCCCGTTTGTTCCTTGGCTGGAACCCTGGGAGTTGCTGTGGCTCTGATGTGGGTGCCGATGCACCCCACCGCTCCCCACTGGCAGCAGCCCACACAGTGGAGAGGCAGGAGGCCACAGCCTCAAGGCAGGCATAGAGCTGGGTGTGGTGGGATGTGTAATGGCTGCTCTGGCTCCACCTTGCCTCCAGGTGCTGATTAGGAAGGTTGCTGCAGGGTGGGGACTCCACTTCAGTGGCTGTTGCAACCTCTCATCCTCACACTGGATTTGACAACAGTTCCCAACCACCATTGCCTCTTTTCCTGGCTGCGCCCTCTCCTCTCCAGACCTGGACCAGGTCTTGGAACTCTGCTCTCCCCTGGCCGAGTTGGGAGGCTTCCATGAGTGTGGGTCTCTGAAGCTGAAGCTGCGATTGCTGGAACGAGGGCTTGGGCCAAGAGTGTGTTTGAAGCAGTGGCTTCCTCTTTCTCCGTCTCTTCTCCCTCCGACTGTGCCGCGGTGGCCCTCCGATCCTTTCCTCCAGGAGAGGTTTTGCTTGGTCTTTCCTAGGGCTTCAGTTCCCATTTCAGGTTCCTATTGGGTTCAGGGTACACACCTCTCTCCTTTCTGTCTTCATATTGCTATATTCCATTATCTGGGTGGTAATCCTCTGGGAGGTTCTCTCTCTGCTGCCTACCCTGTTGCCATCTTCCCAGAAGTTTTTTTAGCATTTTCTTGAGCTGACATGTAGGGAGCCATGATAATAACCCTATTCTTACTCATCTCCAATTCTGCCTTTGCAAAAGCACATCTATCTCAGTCAGAGGTCATCGGTGAGCAAAACCCAGGGGAAGTCAGCACAATGATTCAGTGAATGAATCATAGCCCCCAGTAGAGATTTCTTCTTCACACTATCTCACCTTCTTCTCAGAAATTTTTATATAATTGTATATAATTTTGTAAGATACAATTACATTATGTTTTAGTTTTACAGTATACATTTTGTATTTTCCTATGATTAGGATCTGCATTGTCTCATTTTTCTTAATTGGTATTGAAAAGTCTATTTTTTACATAGGGAAAAATTCTTGGATGTATTAATTAACTATTATATTATCTAACAGCACTTTCCTGGAATATGAAACAGGCGATAATGGTTTCTGACAAAGCCAAGTAAAATGATAGCAAATAATAGCATGACAACATGACCAAAAACCTACCTCCGTCTCCCACATTATGATTACTGTCAAATACAAACCTGCATAAAAACACTTTTAGCAATTCTCACCCTCACACTCCCTTTCCTACCTCTGCCATAGTCTCTCCCTAATCCCACATTCCAGGGAAGAGATAACCAAGTTATCCCTCATTCTACTTCCTGAATGGAAAAAACATCTAAATAATATAAATGTGGACCTATCACCAGAAAAAAAGTTGTACATATTGCAAAGCAAGAACAATTCTATTGGTTCTACAACTATATAAAATTTCAATTTTTATCAAGTTAGAAATTAGATACAGAAAACTTCGAACAATTTTAGTATTGTGTCACCTAGTGGAAAGTCCAGTTGAGTGATCTGGGATGTGGGGTAGAGTGCTGTATGAATGTCAGGTTGATTTGGTGTGTAATGTTGTTCAGGTCTCTCATATGCTTACTGATGATCTTTTTTCTCCATGTTTTCTGTAAGTTACAAAGAAAGAAGTACTGGCCTCCAACAATAATTGTAGACTTGTCAATGGTCAACCCATGCTGCTGTCAAACACTTGGCTCACCAACATTCTTAGCATTCTAAATGCTATTATTACCACTTTTAATGAAGAGATTGAGTTAAGCAAATTTTACAACTCCACTCAACTAGTAAGTGGTAAAGTGGGATTCAAGTTGAGATAGTTTGATTCCCGAGTTCCTATTTTTTGACCCACAATACACTCTCACATCTATGAATTTCAAGAGCAGATAAGTTGAATCCCTTACTCTGAGATGCTGATATGCATATGCTGAGCTCTGCCTTTGAAAAGGCCCCAACCCCGGAAAGTGCTGCAAGTGGGGTAATTAAAGCCAGCTCTGCTTGGGGATTAGTAATTCGCCTGTCCTTGCTTTTTCGTCATCAGTGTGGTAGGACTTCAATAGGCCAGTGTGCAGTGCAGGCAATGAAGGTAGGTGCCTGACCCAGGGTCAAAGAAAACCTGTTTCCAAATTCAGCATTAAACTAGAAAGTCAAAAGAAGTCCTAGTTCACTCACAGTTTAGCATGGCCAGAATGTCTCACAAGAGGAGTTGGAGTAGGTATTCTGTCCTGGAGTATGACTTCTGTGTGTAGCTTTCAGGGAGACAGTACCGGTAGACTGCTGGTCACCTCTGTTTTCATCAGGGGCAAATTCAAACAGTAAGATCCTCCATGGGAATGGAATAACCATTTCTAAAGCTGAGAAATGGAAATCACTACGAAAACTATGTTGGAAAAATATGGTGAAAGAATTGCTCTGCTATCAGTCTCAAAGATTCTTTTTTCCCTGACTTGCAGGCCCTCTGTTTATTAGTGTAAACTTTGGATCCAATGCATTTCAGCAAAGACCAGTGTGTTTAAGATCTTGAAAGCAAGAGTAAAACTATATTCTCTTTACTCTATTGAAGAAAGACTAGGAAGCCCAAGTACAGTAAGTTCCCAACTTACAAGCAAGTTCAGTTCTAAGAGAACGTTTATAAGTTGAATATTTTGGTAAGTTTGACAAAGTGAGTCTTATACACCTTTGACACAAACATACAGTGCAAAGCTTTGTGCTTCCTAACAGTCCCCTTCACATTACCACTGCTTTTTCTCTTGCTTCCAGACATCCTGAGCTCTGACTGAACACTGTATTACTGTGCATTGTCGCACTATTGTACAGTAAGCACACAGCAGCACAACCTGACAACGTCCAGTAGACACATGAGCTACTTTCACAACTTGTTCTGGTCTACCATGTTCCGAATACAATGTCTGTTGGTATCTGTGAAGTTCACAACTCCAATGCTTTTGAGTAGAGAACTTCCTGTACCAGATTGATCTCTAGCCTCTGCTCCCGATAGCACCCAGATGAGCTTCAACAAAGTTGAATTCATCTTGCTACATGGTAACGTTATTTCTCTAAACTCATCCCTGTGGATGCAGAGACAGTCCGCTAAGTATCAGAGCTGCCTGGCTTCAGGAATGCACTGTAGAGCTAAACAGCAGGATTTCTGAAGTCATGAGCTCGGTTTGAATCTGAGCTCTGCTCCCTAAAGGCCAGGTACTTAGCCCCCGTGTATCTGTTTCTGCAGTTTAAAACTGAGGATGATGATGGTGATGATAGCAGGAACTGCCTTCTGGCATTGCTATAGAAAATGAATGAGCTAATACGTGAACAGTGTTAGCACTAGCATGTGGCACTCGGAGCTACCTAAGTGTTATCACGAAACTGGTAAGAGACAAGTCTTAACACCAGAGTGCCAAATTCGCTTGCGATGAGGAATTTGAGTTGCGGAACAATTAGAGACTCAAGTTGACTTGAGCAAGAAAAGTGAAATAAATATGGTTCTTGGTTAGCCAAAATATGAACAATCAAGGAGAGTTGTCATTATTTGATTCTTTAGTTTCCTTAGCCTATGAGTTAGTTTCAGATTAGACTTTTCATATCCATTCTTTAGTGTGTGTTTGCAAAGATTCTGTTGCGGAAGTTGCAACAATAATTTTGTGAGCATTATGTACATTAAAATTCTCTCATTTAATCTTCACAACTTCTATAAAGTAAATGCTATTAAAAAAAAAAAAAAGATTGAGAGTTATATACATAGTACCTCTAGGGTTTTTCCCTTGTAGTTTCCTTATGTGAAACAGCCAAACACCTGACTCATTCCTACTCATCCTTTAGGACTCAGTTCTGGGGTCTCCTTATTCTATAAAATGGACCCCAACTCCCACTTCCTAGAGTCTTCTCTGAGCAAAATACCCTAATAGTCCGCACTATTACATAAACAAGGTATTCACTACATCACATTAAAGTGTCTTAATCTATCCCTTCCACAAGGGCAGGCTGGCTCTTATTACTAAGTCTACTTTTTCCAGATGGTGCTCAGACTTTTGCAGAATTTTTTTTCCATAGAATGAGTATATTTGGGGAATCACAAGTTATATGACAATAAAGAGTTCAAACATCACATGTGTGAATAGACTGAGGACTCTTTAAAGTTTAACTGTTCCAATTCTGAGCCACTGCAATTCTGAGATTCAGGTTTGAGCCTAATGAACTTAGAGGACAACACCGAGTTTCACTGAAAAAAGAGAAGCCACTTTGAGAAGATGAGAAAGTTAGTTAAAATAACCCACACTATTTAAAAGTGAAAGGCGTAAATATTTTTGAAGAAATAAAACTCCATTTATAACAGTATCCTATACCATACTATACTCTTTCCAATTTCCCAGTGTAAACTCCAACACGATCTTTAGATATTGTATGAGTTTGACCCTAGAAATGGTCCAATTTGAGTAACATCCTCCAAGAATAAATGGACTGTTATATAAGACAGATTATGTCTTGGTGGGCATGAAAACATCTTGTAAGAACAGATAAGTGACATCACAGGACCAGCCCCTCCCAGTTACTAGTGGTCATTGCGGCACTAGTGTGAGCTCCTGCCGGGACCCATTCCCAACCTTGACACAGTGCTGTTGAACTCTACTGATTATCCCTGTGGCCTTCACTACACTGCCTCACCAGTAGTCATTCCTTTCTGCTGTCTAAGGGCTTCATGAATTATAAATCAATTCAAAACTGATCAGCACACATCAACTCCCACTTAAAATCTGTTCCAAAGCATAGTTGTTTTCCATTAGCCCAAAATATGTCAAAAACCCTTCACATTAGGTAACTCATACATAGTGAGAATCTTGCTCCACACAGTAGTAGGCACATTTATTTCATTTAAGACTAGAAAATGAGCTTAACAAAATGTAGCATGGTTCCTTTTGTTTTATCTTCAATATACTTTCACTACAGAGAAACAGTCTGAGGGATCTTTGGAATAGAAGGTTACTTTTGATTGTGAGTGTCATGATCTAAATTTCACAACACCGACACAACAGCAGCAAAGGAGCAAGGTCTCTAATTCTCTGTTACAAAGCTCCATTTAATCTGAGGGTTGTGAGAATATTAATTCCTTTGTGGGACTCAGTGCAAGAGAATGTGCCTCATGTCCTGATGTAAATCTGTAACTTGAAGTTTGGCTTGTTGATAACAGTGCCGGTGTGTACAAAATCAAAGTTTAATATCCTCCGTGCCTGCGCTTTCCAAATGCATTTCAGAGTCCAGGTGAAACACAGATAAACTCTGAAACCTGTAGTTATGGATTTTATCCAAAGGACTCTGAAAACATTGGGCTGTTTTGGCTTGTGAAAAGCACCCCACCTCACAGAGAACTTTTAGGACAGTGAAACTACTCTGTATGATATTATACTGGTAGACATATTTGTCCAAAAAGATAAAATATACAACATTAAAAGTGAACTACGATGTGAACTATGGACTTTGAGTGATAATGATGAGTCAGCACAGGCTCATTTATTGCAGCAAATGTACCTTTCTAGGGGGACGCTGATAATGGAGGAGGCTGTACACATGTAAGAGCAAGAGGGACATGGGAATTCTTGTATGGTCCTCTCAATTTCTCTGTGGACCTAAAATTGCTCTTAAAGTATATTAAAAGTTGACCCCTTCTGAGGCAGTCCAATTCTCCCAGACAGTTCCAAATGTAGGAAACTACTTTACTAAATGGAACTGAAGTCTGGCTCACTGAAATCTCTATTCTCAGGTAAGAACATCTACCAGGTAACCAACTTCAGCCTATAATAACAAATGTGTTTCTAACAGTTTAAATGTCTTATTGGCCTAAAGTTCCCTATTATGACCATTGTATGAATTAATCATACACTATGTCCCAGGCATTCTTTTAAGAGCTTTACTTCTAACAAATCTATCACAATAGCACCTTCTTAATACCTTCTTGAGAACACTGTTTTTGTTCCATTATGGGACAGTTGTAGTGCAGGCATTTTTATGGCCTTTATAACATTTCTACTACGATCATTCCTTTCCTTTTCTTGCTCCCTGAGTAGCCTTCCAAATGCTTGTTCTGTTTCTTGACATGCTAAAAGTATAAAGCACCTGACACACTGACATTTTCTTAAATGTTCACTCATATCTCTGGAGTGTTCCTTCCTGAGAAAGAAAGAGTCTTTCAGCTAACAGTCACTGGAGAGTTCTTTCCTTCTCTGAATACTTTAGCATTATTGTGTATGACTATCCTGAGAATTGATAATGTACTGGAGAAACAGGGAAGATTCTACCTTTAAACTGCACAAAATTGATAGCAGACCCCACTACATTAAAGGCAGCTCATGAGACTTCAACCAAACAACCAACCTGCTCCCTTCCACTGTCTTCCCTTTCCACAGGTGTCAGCTGATAGGCAGGCCTTCTTAAGTGACTGATGATTCTTATACTCTGATATTATACTGTATTTTCTCCATACCCTTTACCTTACTCTTAGCACAGGTAGTTTCCCAGGGCCCATTATGAGTCTGTCATATATGTGCCAGGGAAAAGTAATCTGCACCTTACACATCTTACTAAAATTGTAACTCCCCTAGGATTTTTTACCAGGAAATTTGTATATTTGAGTTTGTATATTCAAAAATGACATTCTGAGACTTCTGGAAAGATGGCAACTGGGTAAACAGCAGAGAAAATTCCTCTTGGAGGATCGCCACCCAAACACTGGATTATAGCAACATCAAAAGGACAAGGAGAGAAATGGATCCCCTGGCCCCAGGAAGGTATTGAAATGAGAGTTGAGGCCATCAGAAAGAGCAAATCGGACCCCTCCCAGAGAAGTGGCTCAGACAGCTGCCATGGTGCAGTCAGATCCGCAGGCTGGACCAAAACCAGAACGGAGGGGGAGGCCGGAGAGGAAGCAGCAGCAGTGAGGAAGTGCTGTGGAGGCCTCAGAGCACTGACTCCAGGAGCAGAGCAAGCAGCAGGAGAATGGTCACAGCCTTTTCCACTGGGCATGCCAGCCTAGCCACATTCGGACCTGCCCCTGCCTGGTGCTGGCCTGCCCCCATGTGCCTCGCCCCCCCCAGCTGCCCCCCCCGCCCTTCACTCATTCCCTCAGTGCATCCAGAGGTCCAGAGTCTCTGCAGCAGCTCCCACATCAGATTGGAGACCGTGCCTTGCTCAACAGTGTGGGTTGGGAACCGGAGCCCAGGAACATGGAGGCGAATTCAAGTGGGGTGAGCTGTGGGGCATGGAACCACCACCAGCTGATGCCAGGGGCGGTTCTGCCATGGCTTGCAGAGCCTCCGGGTGTGTGTGGAGCCACTGGGCACAGTCCTGCCTTGGCATGCAGCTGTGCATGGTCCTGCTGTGGGGTGTGTGCAAAGCTGCCACCAGGCACAGTCCCACCACGGGGCTGCCCCTGCCCCAGGATCCCTCTCCCTCGGCCACCGCCCCCAATGCAGGCCCTCCAAGATCCTAGGCGCGCAACCTGGAAGAGGAGCAACAGCCACGGGTCAGCAAGAGTGGCCAGGTCAGTGAAATACTGGAAGGCTGAAGCTTGCTACTAATATGAGCACTGAGACGGACTCCATACTACTTGCAAATATAAACTTTGTATCAACCCATAGAGACAAAATATATGAAAAACAGCAGTCCTGGAGATCGAGAGATGACAATATAATCTAAGACCTGAGAAACTCTTCTAATAATCTCCCAAAACTAATAACTAAACTTAGTACACACTCTGAACTACCTCAGTGAGCACGACTGGGGGAGACTTCACACAACTTATGCCCAGCATCAAAGGATTCAAAATGAGAATTCAAACCTTCACAAGGAATAAACAAGAGTCCTTCCTGAAAAAACAGCTCAGGCAACTGCCATGGTGCAGGTAGAGGAAGAGGAGGAGGAGAAAGAGGGAGTCACCACTCCATACACACCCTTGGCCCTCTCCCTCATTCCTAAGCTCACAGCTTCAGCTTCGGGAGCCTGTGCTCACAGAACCCTCTCAACTTGGCAAGAGGAGAGTGAAATTCTGAGAACTGGCCCAAATTTGGAACAGAAAAAGCCCAGCTTGGAAGGTGACCGGGAAAACAGCAGAGAAGGATCCTCCCATAGGATCGCCACCCAGACAGTGGACTGTAACAACATGAGAATGACAAGAGGGAGAGAGGCGGGTCCCCTGGTACCAGGAAGGTTTAGAAATAAGAATCAAGCCCGGGAGCTCCCTGTGGGCTACATGGAGACCCTTGAGGACTTGGACTGGACCCTTGGGAGCACCTCACTGGGATGGAGCCCAGCAGTCCACGACAATGAGCCCACAGACCCAATCAGACCTATGGGAGCACCTTGTTCAGGTGGAACCCAACAGTCTGTGAGGGCAACCCTGCAAACTGGTCCAGGTCCCCGGAGCACCTCGCTGGGGCAGAGCCCAGCAGTCCGCAGCAACGAGCCCGCAGACCCAACCGGGCCTACAGGAGTACCTTGTTCAGGTGGAACCTAGCAGTCTGTGGGTTAGGTTCCACCTGCAAACTGGTCCAGGTTCCTGGGAGTGCCTCACTGGGGTGGAACCAGGCGGTACTCGGGGGCAACTCCAAGAACTCGACCAGGCCCCTCAGGAGTGCCTCACTGGGCTCATGCCTGTGGACCCGACCAGGCCTCTGGGAGCGCCTCAATGGGGTGGAATCTAGTGGGCTGCAGGGGCACCCCCATGGACTGGTCTGGGTCCCCAGGAGCGCCTCACTGGGGCAGAGGCCGGCAGTGCTTGGGGCGAATCCAAGAACTCAATTGTGCCCCTGGGAGCATCTTGTTCAGGTGGAACCTGGTGGTCTTCGGGGGCAACTCCACGAACTTGTCCAGGTCCCCGGAAGTGTCTCACTGGGGTGGAGCCCAGTGGGGTCAGGGGTGACCCCGAGAACTCAATCAGGCCCCTGGGAGCACCTCGTTTGGGCAGAACCCGCCAGTGCTCAGGGGTGAGCCCAAGGACTTGACTGGGCCCCCAGGGGCGCCTCACTGGGGCAGAGCCCGGTGGTACTCAGGGGTGACCCTGTAGGCTTGACCAGACCCCCGGGAGCACCTAGTTAAGGTGGGGCCCGGCAGTCTGCAGGGGTGAACCTGTGGACTGAACCAGACCTCCAAGGGTCTCGAGGTCCTATCAAGCAGATATGACCATAGTGTATTTGGTTCCCTGCATAAGTACTGTCTTTGAGGATGGGTACTTTTCCACCTAGTGCCATAGTAATTTGAGTGCACCCATGTTTGTTAAAGCATAATTTCAAGCAGCCATGTGCCTTCCCAATGTGAGAGTCCTAGTAAATAAACCAAAAAATACAGTTATTATCAGAGGAAAAAAAGATTGATTGGGTGGGTGAACAATGGAGATGAGAGTGGAGAAAACTGTTTGATTAATCGAATGTGCCATCATTTGTATAACTAACAATAGTGAAGACATCATTTTGTAATACAGCACCCATTTTTAATTCCCCAATATCTACTCTATAATTCTGTGTTTCCTTTATCATTTTTGGATTATACTGATTTATAACTGAGTGAGAAATGCAAAGATAACATTATGTAATACAACAGCCATTGTTAATCCCCTACTATCTTCTGTATAATTGTGTATTTCCTTCAGTGTTTTTGAGATAACTGAGTAACAAATATGAAGATATTATGCAAAACAGCATTCATTATCAATCCCCTACTATCTTCCCCTACTATAATTTGTGTATTTCATTATTGTTTTTGTTATTCGTGTTTATATTCTTTTATCTTTAAAATAAAATAACATGACATTCTGGTGATAAATTCTGACATTGGTGCATTTAAACTAAGAACACAGTGACTAGTAGTTCCTGTCTGTGATGTTCACAGCCTGGTATCTGCAAAATATCTGTAGCTACTACTGCCCAAGTTACTGATCACCATTTGGCACAGGAAGTGGTGGTATTCTCTGACTGGATGGCTGTAGGTCAAGGGGCTTCATTTCTTTGTTGCCAATGTTACACAACATTAAAAGTACCACTTAGTATGGCCCCAGCATCTCTTATTTTGGTCTAGAGGCCTACTGGCTTCAGCCACATAAGAGAGCACTAAGCTATCATTCCTTTAAAACTGCAGTTCTCAACTTCATGGCCCCATCAAAATCAACTGTGAAGCTTAAAGAAAACAAAAATTACCTAGACCTGCCTCCACTCCCCTCCCCATTCCAAGGATTGTCGATGAGACTAGTTATGGTTTTATTTTAAAAATTCCTCAGATTATTCTAATGTGTGGATTGCATTCAGAACCACTGAACCACCCAGTGGTGCTATCTATCTGGGTGGCAGAATTACATATAAATTCATTCTCTTGTTATTTACTGTGATTTCTAATCTTTAAAAATGAAAAATCTGGAGTTGGAGCTCATGGTAGAGCACTTGCCTAGTGTAAGGCCAGCACAGATCTTGGGTTAGATATTGGGGAAGGGAGAAAAACTTAAAAACAAAGTGTTTAAATACTATATTTAAAATATTTTTTCATATTTTTGAGAGAAATCCTCAAATTAACTATGAAATTATACTTTTATTCTAATTTCCATTAAATTCATATCCTATTTCAGGACAAATTTGAAAGAATTGCAAAACTCATAATAAATAAATTGTGAAAGTAACAGTAAGCTAACAAAATAAGTGGGATATATATAAACTCATACTCTGAGTTTTGGTGGCTTTAACACGCTATCATAATTTGAAGTTATGTTAGTGTCTCCCCTGCCCCCAACAGCTCCACAGGGACACAACTCCCTTTCCTGTTCCTGTTCACTCCTCCTCTAAATCAGAAACAATGATACAAAAATAGTCATTGGGGCCATATATACACCTTGTATGGAGAGACCCCTTTTTGAAAAGATTGAACTTAAACTCAATCATAGGTAAATCTCTTTGCTGGTGGTTTGAAGTGACTCATAAATTTGGATCACATGCCTGCCAACCATTAGGTCATCATTCTGTAGAGTCCTGAGAGGAGAAATGTCCTTAGTGGGAGGTTTTATATAAAACAGTAAAACTTTAGTTTCTTGATGAACTACAAAATGCCTCTCACCTGCTTTCTTTCTCCCTGGGCAACTCTCTCTTTCTTCATTAAAATGGATGTCCTCACATATTCTCCCGTATTAACGTACCTATTCAGTCCTGCACAGCAAAGAACTATCTGATAAAAAATGCCAGCAGTGCTAAGGGTGAGAAACCTGGCTTACACGTATGTGACCTCATTTATATTTTCTAACTACTATGTAATTTATTTGATAAATGGGTTGGCCCTTGAAGACATAAATGATTTGTTCAAGGTCGCCCATCAATAAGCAACCATACAAAATACGGGACCTAGACGTCCAAGTGTAGTTACCTTCCTACTTCATTACAGTCTTGGTCACCACTTCATTCTATGGCTTTCCTGTGCTTCGACACATGGTAACCCCACTCCTGAACCCTTCCTTTTCCTGCCTATTCTGCCCCCGAATAACATCTTCCTTTGTGCTATTGTTTTGCCTTTCTTGTCCTGTGGTTCTATGTTAAGCTCAAGCACTAGTGTCAGATTGAAATTTCTGCCTGCATTAGTAAATTTTATGGACATATCAAAATGAGAGACTAGGTGAATTTCTAAAAAGCACTTTTATCATTTCATTGCCATAAATGCACATAGTTTTAAAGTTAAAACTTTTAAAAGATAGCAACAGAGAAAATACAAAGGTCAATGTCCAAATTTAAAAGTGTCATCACCTTCAGTCTTTTTTCTATGCACACATATTTTTCTCATTAAGTCACTGTAGTGTCCACAATTTTGCAATTTTTTTCAGTGTAATAATATATTTGGCACTTGCGTCTATGCCACTAAATATTATTCTCTAGCGTTACCTCCAATGGGTCCACTGCAATCATTAGAATGTCTTTAACCAACCGTGTACTTTTGGGTAGTTACACTGCTTCCAGGTTTTAGCTTTCATAATGTGTGATCTCCTGCCAAACATTTTAAAGCAAATCTTTAAGCATTGTTATTAAACTTTTGCCTAGAAGCAGAATACATGGGTCAAATTACATGCAAAATTTTAAGGGTATTGATAGTGTTAAATGAAATGGCATTGTTACTTCATATCGATGATTATTTTGGTAGTTGGGAGGTGCTGGGCCATAGACATACTTCCCCCAGCTGATTTCTCTCTAGCGTGGCCCCTCATGGCTTGTCTGTGACATGAATAGCAGAGTAAGGCCGGCGATGGTTTGTGGTTGGTCAGCACTTTCCTCACTACTATAACTAGCTTTGAATAATCCTGGAATTGAATTCCACTGATCTTTAGTAAATGCCAGATAGTATTAAACATAACCTGGAGATAAACTACCTACCTTGAAAGTGTTTATAATTTAGTTTTTGCACATAATTATTACATAACAAAAATGTGATTAGTTTGATAAGAAAATTACAAAGTATGATAGAAAGAAGAATAATTCTGAGTATGGTATTTGGGAAATTTTTCCAAAAGGAAATGGTTCCAAATGCAGGCTTTGGTGGTCATTTTGACTAGTAATAGTCATAGAGGCATTTTGGAGATAGAGATGTATGAAGCAAACTACTCAAGGGCAAAGAAGTGTGTGGCATTCATTTTCTTAAGAAGAGTATAGCGTCTTGTGAGCAGTGAAGCAATAATGAGAGTTACACTGGGGAAAGTGGACTGTTTAAAGGGAGAGAAATGCTGCAGGAGGGTTACTTCATCAGCAGTGTGGATCACAGTGCCCTCTTGTATGCGGATTTACCACGGAATAAACAGCCAGGAAATGGAAAGGCTCCGGAGAGAGGCAGACTAAGAAAGGAAATGTATAGCAGAAGCTCTTCCAGTTGTATAAACTATGGCAATGCAAGGCAAAATAGAAAACATCAAAATTAAGAAGTGCGAGTTATGTATGGTCTATGTTCCTCCATTCAAATTTTTCCTTAATCAATAGGAAATGCCCCACTTACGTGGTTTTATTTGAAAAGCACTAGCACCATCTGGTGACAAAACTGCAGATTGACACCAACAGCCCTAAATTCCATCTTTTTTTTGCTTCTAATTTATTTTAAAAATACGTATTTCAGACCAACACAAAAGTTGAAAGAATATAATGATAAACAATCCTATATCCTCCTATTTTTCACTTGTTCATATTTTGTCAGATTTACTTTAGTGCTGTGTATGTATGTATCCCTATATGAGGGACCGTTTGAAAGTACACAATAGAGAAACTAATAAACTTCAATTCTCAAATTTTAATCTTAAAAAAAAGAATTGTTAGCTGGGTGTGGTGACACACCCCTGTAATCCTAGCATTTGAGAGACTGCGACAGGAGGCTTGCCACGGGCACAAGGCCAGCCTATGCTCTATAGTAAGTTTAAAATCAGCCTACACTACAAGCAAGACCTTGTCTCAAAAAAAGAAAAAGAAAACAAAAAAAGATATTTTCTGCATGGCCACAATGCTACTACCTTCCCCCAAAATTAACAAGAATGCTGCTCCACAATTTAATATGCTGTGTACATTCCAGTTTCCCCAATTATCCCTCCCACAAAAAAAAGTTTTTAACTCTGTATTTTAAAACTCAGGATCTAAGTAAGCCTTTTCTTTTACACTTGGTCGCTGTTTCAGTGGTCTCTTAATTTAGAACAATTTTTGCTATTTTTTCCTCATTTTGGCCTCCCATGACACTGATTATTTTTATGTATCCAGCTCATTTATCTTGTAGAATGCCCCCAATTTCTGGATTTGTTCAATTATTATGCCATGATTAAATTAATATTAAATTTTTTTGGTGAGGATGTCTCATAGGGTGTTCTCATTCTAAGATTATTTTGTGTACTACAGAATGAAATAAGTAAATATATTCATGAAAGTAGAAATTAATATTTCCCTTTTTATTTTAAAAGTAAAAGAATGAAAGCATTAACAAACAGACAGCCATTTGCAAAGTAGCCATGAATAGTACAAGCAAAACTGAATTACAGACAAGGTGACAGGAAATTAACAATGGTTGTTGTGTTACATATTGATAACTTCAAAGTGAAAATTAATATTTCACTGTAAGAGAAAAGAGGTACATACATAAAATAAAATTCAGCAAGGAAAAATGTTATAAAGTTACATTTAAAATGGAAGCATCAATACAAATTCATGATTTAAGAAAAAACATCTTAGTTCCTCCACTAATCATGTGAACAGTGATATTGAACTAGCAGTAGCCTACCCAACACTCAGATTTGTTTCTTCACTTGCTTACTAGCCATTTGCAACTCTCTCTTTCTAAGATGACTGCTTAGATCTCTTGCCATTTTATTATTGGGTTGTTTCTTATATTGAGTTGAAGGAGTTCTTTCTATTTTCTGAAGAGCAAGTTAGTGTGAGATACACGTTTGTGACTGTTTTCTTTCATTCTAAAAGATATTTTCTTAATAGTATCTTTTGATGATAAATTTTTAATTGTGATGAAGTCCAACTTATCCATTTTTAGTGGTGAGTGATTTCTTTATACTCCTCCAAGAGCCTTTGCCTACCTTTAACTTTTGTAACTAATTAATGCAAAATTAGTGCATGTGTGCAGTACATGCTTACATCCATTGTAGGGAGTTGGAACATGTATATAACACATTTTAGTTCTTTTCCTGTGCCTTTCCCTCCCCTCCAATCCCCTTCCATCTCTTGGTCACCTTTCCATTCACAAAAGATCTGTTTCCCTATTTCCTAATATTGGTTATTCAGTATTCTTCTCTCTCTCTCCTCCCTCTCCCCCC
>PVLD010025263.1:0-24011 GCA_004027595.1 Dinomys branickii | reverse complement strand
AACCCAAGTGTCCATCCACAGAAGACTGGATTAAAAAACTGTGGCATTTTTATATAATGGAATATTATTCAGCTATAAAGAAAGACAGTTTTGGGGACTTTGTAGGCAAGTGGTCAAAACTGGAGTCCATACTCATAAGTGAAATAAATCAGCGGTACATGTGCAGGCAACGTATTGTGTCACTGGTGTAAGAACCTGAGGGTGGAAATATAAACTAAGAGACATGAAAGAAATCCGTTCAAAAACAAAGAACAGATGGGACGAGGGAAAGGGAAAAGAAAGAGACAAAAATGTATGTAGGTATATATGAATATACATATATGCAGGAGGGCTAACATGGTTCTACTATTGTATGATATCACTTAAATTTGATCAATCTTGTATGTCTGTATGTGTTATCCTGAACACACACTTCGAAGATATCAATATGCAAAGCAGCAACTATTGGTGGTTTTGTTGTTGTTGTTGTTTGCCTGTTTTGTTTTCTGTCTTTGGTTTTTTGTTTTTTGTGTTTTTCTGTTGTTGAGAGGATTAATTGTCTGACCAATTTTGCATGTCTGTATCTGGGTTCATATATATACACTTCGAAGATATCAATAGGTAAAGCAACAACTACTGTTGAGTCCATGTCACCTTGTCTGTAGATCAGTTTTGATTGTACTGTTTTTATGCTAATTTGTGTCTGTGTGTTAATATGTTTTTGTGCTTTTATTTTTCTAAAAATAAAAATTAAAAAAAAAAGAATCAAACTAGAGGACAAAGGAACTTGGGGAAGGTCGTGAGGAAAACAGGAAGGAAAGAGATAAGGGACAAATAAAACCAAAACTAGAACAGAACGACAACAACATAAAAACTAGAAACCATGTTAACACTCACATAAAACCAGAAACAAATAAGAAAAAAACAAACTGAGAGAGAGAAGAAAAGAAGAAAGAAGAAAGAAGGGGAGGAGGAGAGGGAGAAGAGAACAAGTCCGCTTCTGCTTTCTGCTGTCACGGGCAGACAAAGAGGGCAGACAGCATCCACATTCGTGTTGATCAATCTCAGCAAGCCAGTGATAGGTTTGCGGTGAGTTCGTGCATAACCCCAGCAGCCTGCACCTTTAATTTCACTGAAGTTCAGGCTCGTTTCTGTCTTTGAGGTGGGAACCAGCTTTGTTCAGCCTGCAACTGTCAATGTGCCTCCTGTCCCCTTGAACTCCGCTCCCTGACCTCCTGCTGATGTGAGTTGGCAGCCTGACCTCATCACTGGGAGCCACTAGATGGGGCTTGCACCTGTTCTGAGTTCTGAGCTCAGTTGGATGCCTGTATTATTGTTGGACTTGGAAAGTACAGGCCCAAGTCTCATTCTCCAGGAGTCCTCTGGAGCAGAAAGTCAGTCTCCAAGCTGTGCACTGTACTGCTTGCCTGCCCTAGATTGCTTCCTGTACAATTGCTAACTGGAGATACTAGCTGCAGTGAAATGTGTGGCTTCTCTCAGTGATGAATGAGCTCACGATATCAAGTTTCTGGAAGGATGAGGGTCATGAGAACTTGTGCTAAATGATTTTTTTCAGAATTCTTTAGCAATCTACTTGACAATTCTAAAACCTAGTGAACTGTCAATACTAGAAAACTGAAGTGAAGGATGCAGGAGATTATGCCTGTTATCTACTTTCATATTTGTGCATACCATGGTCTATTTTATTTATTTCTACTTATTAGTACATGTTTATATTGATCTTAGAGAGTAGGTGTATGTGGATAACACATCTTGATACCTTTTATTCCCTTTATACTCCCCACCCACCTCCCTCTGACACTAAACCCATGTAAATTTTTAAACCAATTTTACTTTAAAAATTACTTGTAGTTTTCTTTGTTGTTTCTATGGTGCTGAGAGCTAGACCCAGAACCTGGAATATGCTATTCAGTCTCTCTACCACTAAGCTACATACTAACCCTATAGATTGTTTTGGTTTTTGATTGTTGATAAGATTTTTTTTAAAACACAACATGCCAGTCCTGGTGGTATATGTCCATAATCCCAGCATTTGGGAGGTTGAGCCAGGAGGATTGCCATGAAATGAAGCCAGCCTGAGTGATTTTAAGGCCAGTGGGAACTACATAGAGAGACCCTGTCTGAAAAAAAAGAGAAAAGAAACACAAAACAACAATAATCCAAGTGTAACAGAAGGTGCTACACACACACTCCTTATTTTTTACTGTAAATTTTTGCTTTACTGGAACAGTAACCAGCTGTGTATATCTGTACCTTTCCCTGAGGTTACAGGAAGCAATCTTTGTGTTTACTTACTTGGTATGATGAAAGGCAAGGTGTGTATATGTGTGCAAAAGTGTCAAACCAGGATTTACACTACATTACACTCTGTGGTACAAGATGCTGTGAAATACACAAAAGCTAAAGTGCAAGCAAAACATTCTGTATGCACCAATAGCCATATTTAAAAATGTTTTTGTTGTAATACCTCACTAGATGAACTGAAAGCTTTCATAGGTCTGCTGTATTTAGCAAGGATTTCTCATGGTGATTGAAAGAATGCAAAAGAACTATGGAAAAATGATGGGTCAAAATATGGCATAAAAATTTATGGTTTTATAGATGCAAAGACATTAAGCTTTGAATTTTGACACTTATCCTAGAACTCAGCTATTACGTCCTTATTTTTATAGTAATAAACCGAATGATGTTGTGAACAAGTCTGTTGCTCCCATCTCTTAAACTAATTGAAATGTGATATTTGAAAGTGGTTTATCAGTTTCCAGTTGTGTTAGTTGCCTTTCTCTCATTGCTAAGACAAACTGTTCCCACACCCAAAGTTAAAGGAGGTAAAGTTTATTTAGTTCACAATTTGTAGAGGTTTCAGTCCTTAATTGGCTGGCTCCACTGCATAGTGGCTTGGCAAAGGAGCATCCCAGAGGTGAAACAGTTCGTGGCAGCAGAAGACAGTAAAACAAGCCAGAGAAGAGAGGGATGAGCCTCTCTTTGTCCCTTATATTGTATTCAATCTACCAGAAATAAGGTGATGCCAATCCAGTCAGTGGACTGATCCAGCAGTCACCCACCCTTAATTCTAGCACCGCAATCCCAGCATTGCATTACCAATCAATCACACACTCTAGATTAAGCACCTGTGAAAAATGCCCATCTAACACTGCATGAGGCTTTGGTGGGACATCTAGACCCAAACCATAACATCAATTGATATTACATTTGCTAACAAGCAACATGTTGACTAGTACAGGAACAGTCCCCAAGAATAAAGCAGAAATTCCAAATGAGATGTTGTAATTTCAAATTAGAGAATTGTATAATACAATCTTTGGATTTCAAAAAGATTTACACTGGCCTCATATATATGGCAAAGAAAAACAAACTAATGCTGATGATGTCAACATTGCACCATGATGGAAATATTGATATGGAAATCTCGACAAAACGGAAGCCTGAATGGAAACTTTCTACAGCAAAACTAAAGGTGGAGTAGATGTTGTTAATGAAGTATGCAACAACTATAATGTCTCACCTGAAACACAAATATTTTGCCAATGTTTGTGTTTTTTTTCTCAGTCCTAAACATGTGTGGAATAAATAGTGTGACAGTTTACAAAGAAAATAACAACTGCAAAATACCAGGGAGAAGTTCCCTTCAAGGATTTGGACTGGAATTCATAAGAGGTCACTTACAACAGAGAAAAAACTAGGCAGAAAAAATTGTGCGCCATACCAGTGAGCTGACAGGTGAACAGGCAAACACAGCATCACAGAAACCTACTAAGAAAACCAAAGAGATGTCAACTGTGGCCTACAATAAATGAGAGAAAAACAAAACATACATGCTATCAGTGTAAGTGATACTTATATGTGGAACCTGCAATTTTCATGTGTGAAGACTGCCTTGATTGTGAAAATTGAAGCAGTGATTATTTTTGTTACAGAGTTCTCTTGATATTTTCATTGTAGTTCCCATACATTTTTGTCTCAGATGATATCACTTAGGTTTTATAAGTAAACAGCTGATGTGAAAATGTTCATGTTTATTCTAGGAAATCACTATACATTTGATATTTTATTTCACTGATATCTTATTTCCCTGCAAAGTGTACACTGTACAATACAGTAGGAAGCTCCTGACAAACAGAAAGAGAAGAGAGGGGATAAGAATGGCTTGCCACATAGGAAAGGAAAGCTAAGCACATAGGCTGTCAGTGTAAGCAAGACGTGTGCGTGGGACATGCAGTTGTCATGTGTGAAGACTGCCTTAGATGTGACAATTGAAGCAAATATTCTTTCTGTGGAAGGCTTTGCGTTTACATTGCAGCTCACATAGGTTTTCACTTCTGATGTATCTCTTAAGTGTTTTTAAGCAAACAGAGATAATGTGAAAATGTTGATGTCTGTTTTAAGCACTCATTACACGTTTGATATTTTATTTTTATTAACATCTTATTTTCTTATTGTTTAGGTATGATAGTTGGAAGAAAGTCTTTTTGGAGAGTGCTATTGGTATTTTCACTTTAGTTCATGTAGACATTTATTTCTGATGTCTCTTAGGTTTTGGAATAAGTACATGGCTAATGTGAAAATGTTGTTTATTCTAAACATGCAATACATATTCAGAATTTAATAATTTACTTTCTTGATATTTTATGTTCCTGCTAAGTACACATTGCATAATATAATAGGAACCTCCTGATAAAACCATAAGGCCAGGCACATGTCAAATATATTCTTCAAAAAGGCCAGGAAAGCTAAAAACGTGCTGTCAGTGTAAGTGATATGTGTGTATGGAATGTGCTGTTTTCATGTTGAAGACTGCCTTAGGTGTGATCATTGAAGAGAGTTTTCTTTGGTAAAGCACTATTGCTATTTTCATTGTAGCTCACATAGGAATTTATTTCTGATGTTCTTTTATAGACTTTATATACCAAAAACCAGTTGATGTTGAAAATTTGGGTGCTATTTAATAAATTCAATACATATTAAAAACACAGTGCTTTATTTTTGTGATTTTTTTCCTGTTAAGCACTCATTGTTTAATATAATAAAGCTCATAGCTTAGGTAAGAATTCGTCAATAGAAATATCCTAAAGAATAAACATGGATATGACTCTCCCAAGGTTATGCCATGAAGTGACAAAAACTGTGAGGCTTCGATGATAAAGAACACGTTGCTATTTGATGCTACGGCAATCAGGGTGGAATGTCAACCTCATTGGCTCTTCCAGGTGGGTGTGGAGGGGTCAGTAGAGCATACTTCTGGGTGTGTTTGTGAGGTCGTGAAGGTGTGTGACCTTGTGTTCTATGTCTAGTCCCTGGCCCCTTCTTCTCTGGCACTCTTCCTCTTCTCTGCTTCCCAGCTGCCACCAACGAAGTAGCTTTGCTCTACCATGTACCTTCTGCCTTGATGCTATTGCCTTGGAGCTAGCTGACCATAGCCTGAATCCCCTGAAGGTGTGAGCCAAATTAAACCTCTCTCTTTTGGGGCTGGGGGTATAGCTCAGTGGCATAAGTGCTTGCCTGGCAAGTGCAAGGTCCTGAGTTTGATCCCTGGTACTGGGGGAAAAAAAAACTCTTAATATAAACCTCTCTCTTTTAAGCTGTGGGTGTTGGGTATTGTGTGCTATGGACTAGTAGAGATGGTTTTAATATCTGTCCCATATCCTTGGGATAAAAGAAAACCAGCAGAAGCATTTTAGATTTCTGAAGAGCCTCTGGTACAGAAATGACTCAACTAATCAAATTAAATAAAAACTTTACATAAACGTAAGCCTAGATGAACTCTAGAAGTGCCCATTGGGTTAGAGGTAACAATAATTTGGGATTGTACAGCTCCTAGAGATGGGTAACATATGGATGTAGTTGGGCTGCAGATGGAATCAAAGTTTATCAGAGGTTGGAAATCCTCAGTGTCAGTGAGCAACACAAAGTGGGGTTACAATGGCCACCTACAGTCATGTGTGGAAGGGTACAAAAGACCCGTGTGTGCACTGGAGATCTGAAGGATCCAGTCAAATGTCTAAGGCCTGGAGCTCACTGTAAGTCCATAACAGAAGGCTGACTGGTCTGGACTGGAAGTCAAGAGACAATATCCTGTGTGAAGATGGGAGCTCCTCCGAAGAAATGGAGTAAACCTTTTGTCTGCTTCTCCATTCAGGCTACGAGCATGCCCAGGGTGGGTGTTCTGTCTTCACTAAATCTCTTCGACCACACCGAGGGCTATGCTGATCCAATTGAGTTGGGCACTTCTTACTCAACTCAACACAGTTAACTATCACAGCTGTTATGTCTCCCCCATCACTCTGACTCTGTATTCTGCATCACACACCACATGCCAGATCTCTGCTTTAGAATCCCATCAGTACAATCATCCAGAACCCTTGGCCAGGCATTCCTTTCACTCAGGAAGACAATTTATCAAACAGAACCTAGGCAAGAGTAGTTTTTATCAGGAAAACTTCAGCACTGCACCTTCCCAGTAGGACTCAAGGTAGAGTTCTTTGTAAACTGATTTCCTCATTCGTGGCTCCTTGCTGTGAGAGGAGCAAAGGTGAAAATCCTGAGTGTATATGTCTTCTAGAGTTACACTAATCCCATGCGTACTAACCACATAGAGGAACGCTCCCATTTTAGTCATTTATTCAGCAAATATTTGAAGTTTGAGCACTTGGGGACCTACATTGTGCTAAGTGGTGTGCATGTAGCACTAGCTAGACAGATCCCACTTGTGACTTTATGGAGCTTATTTTTTACTGGGAGAGAGGAACACAAATTTCATTGCAATTGTTGGAAATGCTTTGAAGAAAAAATAATGTTGGAGCATTTATTAAGTGGATTGGATTGAGAACCTGGGTAATTTAGCCTCAACAGAGTGAACAAAATGTGGTCAGGCCCAACTGACAAGAAGTAGTTGTGGAGACCTGGGTATGAGAGGGGAAAGGAAAGAGAGGGAAGATGGGAAAATGAGAGGAACATCTTCTCATGGCAGCATGAACAATGATCCTGTACACAGGTGCTACAGGACACTGGAGGCAGGATGAAGCCTCAGAACAAAAAGGAAATGAGGGTAGAACTGAGATGGAAACAGTGGTTGGGGAGTAGCAGATTTATGTGGTTCACAGTTTGTAGAGGATTCAGTCCATAGTCAGCTGGCTCCAAGGCAGAATTGCATGATGGAGTGGTCTAGGTAGAGGAAAACTGCCCCACTCCTGGCACCCAGGAAGCAGAGAGCAGAGGGAGGGGCCAGGGAGGGAGATAAACACCGCCAGGCCACGCTCCCAGAGTCTGCCTCTTGGACTAGACCCCATCTCCTAAGAGTAAGTCAGTTATAACCCCATAACCGAATCACGCCTCAAAGCAACCCTGTGAGTGCATGAGGTGCTTGGGGGACATGGAGGTATAAACTATAACATCTAATTTCTGGGACATGAATGTAAAAGTCAAGAGTTAACTTGAAGTAAAACTATCATCAGCTAGCATGGTTTTTTGCTATAGAGATACGTGGAAATTAAAACCGAGACAGCAGGCCAAGTTTATAGGCAGAAGCTTTAAGTGAAAAGGAAGAAAAAGTGGGTAAGGACTTCAGCCTGCGAAGAGCTGCTAGTGTGGGCCACAGTCACATTAGATGGAAATCAAACATGGACTACTGGGTCTGGGGGTATAGCTCAGTGGCATAAGTTCCTGCCTGGCAAGAGCAAGATCCTGAGTTCCATCCCCAGTACCAGACACACACACACACACACACACACACACACACGCACGCACGCACACGCACGCACACACACACACACGCACGCACACACATGCACGCACACACACACACACACACACACACCAAAGGATACACTTCACTTTTATGGGGTCTTAAAGAAAGTTATTAATTAGTCATAATTTCTTTCCAAAAGAGGTAGAGACTTTCAGACAGGGTGGGGACTTCCAGACAGGGTGACATTTTTCTTACACAGCCTGAGGTGTGCTTAGAAATGTGCTGGGTCCCTGTTTTGGGTGGAGATTTAACAGGGAAGTGAATTATTTTAAAGGTGTAATGAAGTTCAGATTCTGCTCTTGGTCAGATCTATGGCCATCTTTGCTCATCTTGTTTGTCCACAATCCCACCATCTTATTTTAAGCGCTACACTGCATGCCTGGCAGGATAAAACATCCACCCTGACACGCAGTGAAGGAACCGATGCCCCGGGTGACACGAGGGAGAGCTACCTCAAAGAGCTTGCATACTTACAATCCCTAAAAATATAGCTGGAGCACGTACAGTTTGTCCTTTGATTTTTTTTCTCTTTTTGAAAAAGTGAGGAAGCAGTTTCTCAAGTCTCTTGATCATTGGTTTAATTCTGCCCTGGCAATGCTTCCCTTCTTAAAAAACGGCTACTTTAGCGGGAATCAATTGTAGCTCGTGGTTTTGGAAATACAGTGATCCCTCACCTATCGCAAAGAGACCCCCGAGATAGGTGAAAATCTGCAAAGTAGAGGCATTATATTTATTATATATATATATATATATATATATATATATATATATATATATTTAAAGCTTTATAAACCCTTCCCACACTCCTATAAACCCTTCCCACACTCCTGCACGCCTTCCTGGGAGGTCCTTCTTCCCAAAGCCTCAGCTTTCAGCTGGGGCAGTGCCTGGGGATGCCCAGGTGAATGGGCATCTCAGCTCTGAGAGCTGGAAGTGAGGACCAGCCAGGTAAGGATGGAGGGTGGAAGGGGGCGGAGCTGGAGTTGGAGCCACACACCTTCCTGGCCTATGAGCAGCACCCACCCAGTGTGTGTCCAATCACACGGCCAGGTGGCTCAGGCTGGTGGTAGTGGTAGCCTGCATTTCCGTTGTGTTCAATACAGTATTCATCTGCTGATGAAATACATACTGTACAATATTTTATTTCAATTAAATATTCTTTTAATATGCTTGAACTAACATTTTTAACATTTTTATATATAACATTTTTATATTATTTTTAATTTTTAGGCAAAAATAATTAAAGTCATAAATATATAAATACCTACATATCACAAAATCCCATGATATAACAAAAACTCCATGATACAGAATTTGACATATTTTTTAAAAACCTGCAGTACAGTGAAGCCACAATAAGTGAACTGCAATATAGAGGAGGGATGACTGTATACTCTGGAATTGGAAATGTGAGTTTATGGAGGAAATGGGTGTGCACATCAGTAAGGTTGTCTAGTCTAGCCCAACCTATCTTCTGGTCCCTCTCTAGACAGCAGCTGCCTCAGGGGATGCCCTTGGGGCATATAAAACCAGGAGGGATGAAAAGGAACACCTTTTCTCTTTGTTTTGCAGATGGGAAAGTCAGTGTTGAATTCCTTTACTCTTTTGGACTGTATTCTTAAGCACCGGAAATTGTTCAGCCCTCACACTCTAAAGAGGAGCTGTTTAATACTTTTCTGTATCCATGCATGGCCTGTCTATTCTCTGGAGGCAAAGTGGAATGCAGAGAAAAGTGTTGATTATAAAATTATTTTATAACTAGAGTTATACTGTAAGAAAGAAAAATGGTCAAATGTACCTTATATTCAGACTTTCTTTGCATTGACACATAATTCTGACTTGTGTTCACAGTATAGATGTAAGCTGTCGGAAAACCAGATGCCTCTGGCCCTTAAAGTGAAATCTGATGCATCTACTATTATTGAACCTGAAGTTCCCCTTCCTTGTCCTCCCCTAAAGGAAGCCTCTACTGGGCTATATCCACCTCTACCTGATTTTGTTAAAGCTGCTCAACAACAATATCCTTACAGGAGGTGGACAGAGTTTGACCCTACCTGAATCTGTAAGTCTTTTGCTCTCAATGACCTTAAACAAGGTCTGAGGAAGTTTTGAGACAATACTGATAAGTACATTGAGATCTTTAGGGGACTTACTCAGACCCATGAACTGGACCAGAAAGATATGATGTTGCTCTTAGCTAAAACATTAACTTCTAGTGAGAAACAGGCAACATTATAAGCTGTTGTTACATTTGGAGATGAATATCATAGTGTTAATTTTAAAAGACCAGAAGATAGATAGTAAGGGGAAAAGCCAGCTCCTACTGAGGCCCAGGTACTACCTATACAAGATCCCTACAGTCTGACCCTTTAGAGGGAACAGTTACATGTGGCTACCACTCAGCTGTGGCTGTGAAATAACTGTGGCTATAAAAAGAACAATGAAAAGCCTATAGAGGTCCCTTTTCAAAAACAGTCTCTGCCTTCACTTTTGTAAAAGTGTTTTTTCCTTCTGACTCTGATTCAGAGAGCTCTGTAAATTGATGACATATAGGAAAAGTTCTGACTAGTCTATTTATAGTTACAAACCTGAAAACTGTAAAAGTGCTGTTGCAGTTCAATTTGGCCAGTGTATCTGAGAGTGCGCTCTGATTTAAAATAATTATTTTATGTTTTCGTATGTTTGTCTGGGGGTTAAGTGTGTATTCATGAGCATTAAGGTTGCTTCATTTAAGAAAAATATTTTTTGAGTTCAACAATTTCTTTTCGGTTCCTTTTGAAATTTTCATGGAAAATTATTTGTATAGGTTTCCTGGGAATACAAACTTATTTAAAACATTAGCAGATGAAGACTGATATCCTCAAGTCTTACATAGGAAAACATGTCTTAAACTTTGGCAACAAAGGTTACATATGATTTAGATTAATATATCTATTTCTATGTGTTAAGTTTTAAATATACATTATTCTCCAAAAGTTTTACTTGCATTGGCTTATAGATGAATAAATACCTATAATTAAAAGGTTAAATTTTCTATATCAAACAATATACTTTTCTAAAAATATTTAAGTTCTCAATTAAACTTATAAAACTAGATTAAAACAAAGGTTCTATATTTTATTAAAATAGTATTTTGTGTTCTCATTGTTAGACTTTTTGTTACTAAAAAGTGAGCTTTAATTGTTAGGAGTATTTGAATGTTGACCTGTGTCTCAGTTACTTTTTTCTCATTGCTAAGGCTGAATATCTGACACACAAAGTTAAAGGAGGAGAGATTTGTTTTGGCTCACAGTTTGTAGAGGTTTTAGTTCATAGCTGGCTGATTCCAAGGCAGGGTGGTGTGGCAGAAAGGCATTGAAGGGAGAAACAGTTCATGGTGGGAAGAAGGCAGCAAAGCAGTGACATAGTGAGGAGGTAGCAAGTTATGACCACAACCCTCTTTCTGTCCCTTTTATTCTATCCAGGCTATATACCCACAGGGCAGATAGGACTTAACACTTAGGGCAGGCCTTCCCATTATCCACCATCAGAACTGTGTCAAACCAATCAGTGGACTAATTTAGTGATTACACACCCTTAATCCCAGCATCACACACTTAATCCCAGCATTACACACTGTAGATCCGATCGGCTCTAAAAAACCCCACCTATGATCACACAAGGCTGTGAGAGGACATCTAGACACAAGCTATAACAACATGTGAGTTGTTTTTGGTGATTAGTTTGTGACTGTTTGAAGAACTATTACCTTAGTTTGTGACATAACTTATACCATATATTTAAGATATATATAATATATATATATATGTCTATAAATACCTATGCTGTGAGTCTAAGCTTTGAAGTTAAATTTATAGAGTTAAGACTCTATAATTTTAGTACATGCAAAATAACAAGTGAGTGTTCTCTTTTATATGTTTTTAGACCTTAGAAATATAAAATGATCAAAATTTTACATCACTTTAGGTTTGGTCCTGACATTTAAACTTGATGGACTTTCATTGGCATTGATCAGACAGGTTTTTTGTTATTGTATAAATGAGATACACTTGTGTATTGGGCAGTGGCTCTGTTTGTGCTCATTAACACAGTTACCTAAATTTATCACAACTGTGAAGATGTCTTTACTTTTTTTCAATATGGTTACATGCTATAAAACCTGTTGAAGGAATCTAAAATTTGTCTTAAGAGTGGAAACTAAATGTATGTGAATATTTCTATGTGGCTGTTATATCAATTGTTTCTAACCTCACAGTATATTTAGTGGTATATTTAGTGGTGTTTCACAAGTATTCAGTCTATTTCTATATACTATATTCACAGTATATTTAGTGGTGTTTCAGAAGTATTCAGTCCTTCAAAGATACAGGGCTGAAAAGACAGCTTATCACACTGATGACTTGTAGCTAAAGTTGTTATGATGATAAACTTTTTCAGACTCAAGCATCTGGTTTTTCCTTACTTCTGTCCCAACTGTTTGTGGTGAAATGTACATGCCAATCTAGCATAAGGTAGTCATCCAAGTGATGTGGATACTTTCTGAAGGCTTGTGCTTTATGATTGTTATGTGTTTGTCATGTATGTGTTATGACACTTAGAGATGATCAAAAGCTGTGCAGTCTGGGCAGTGTCACTCTAACAATTGAAGGTTGGACATTGATAACGTATAGGGTATATCTGTAGAGGTGCATTCTTCTTAGATGACACTCTATGAAAGGATAACAAATTTAGGTAGAAGTTCTTTATGTCATAAAGATAATAGATTAAAAGTTTATTCTATACTAAGATGGACATTTAAATGAATTTCAGGGGTAATGATAAATGTAATAGCTCTAATATATAATAATGTTAGCATGTTATGCTAAAATGTCATGTTTCCCTTTACCTCAAGTTTTCTCTGTAGAACTTTTTTTTATTTTTAAGACAAAAGAATGGAGATATATAAACCAGAATATCACAAAAAACCTATACAGAAAATATCCGATTATAGAGAAGATGGTAGGGAATTGGCACCAGATGCTATATTACATAATAGTATCTTTGCATTTGTTAAAACAAAAACAATAAAGGAAATACTAAATTATAGAGAGGATAGTGGGGAATTAACACTGGATGCTGTATTACATAATGTTATCTTTGCATTTGTTAACACAAAAAAGTTAAGGAAATAGCAAATTACAGAGAAAATAGTAGGGAGTTGACCCTGGATGTTATATTACATAGTGTTATCTTCATCTTTGTTACTCAACTATATATATGATGGCTCGTTCGATTAATCGATTTTCTCCACCTCATCTCCATTGTTCGACCACCCTATCAGTCATCCTCCCATTGGTAATAACTGTACTTTTTGGTTTATTTACTCCCTTGTGCTCTCACATTGGTAAGAGACTTGGCTGCTTCAAATTATCCTGTATAAAACATGGGTGGTCACAAATTGCTATGGCAGGAGGTGCAGAAGCACCCATCCTCAAAGAAAATAATTGGCAAGCCCTCTCAGGCATCAGGTGTCCGGTGGAGTAGGCAGGGTTACATGGCAAACCACCAGGCTCTGGCTCAATACAGTGCATCTGCTTCCAGAGGCTCAGGAGAGTCTTCAGAGCTGCTTTCGCAGAGGGCTGGGGGGGCCGCCGCTCCCAGGGGTGGGAGCGGACTGGGAGGTCCCTCCCCCGACAGGCTGCTGAGCTCCCCGCCAAACCTCCTGGTGTCCCCTCTGCAGACGGCCTATGACTCTTTGGAGACTATCCCCACCCAGTTAGAGAAGTGGTTCTGCACCTTAATTCCATGTCTTTGTCTCCTCCAACCCCTCGATCTCCAGTGTTGCTGCTCCCCACCCCGTGCAGCTGCCCCTTGCAGTTGGGCATTGAGTGCACTTACGCTGCTGGGCACAAGGGCGTGAGGTCTCCCCCACCTGTGTTCACTGTGGTAGCGCAGGGTGTGTACTAAGTTTAGTTATTAGTTCAAGGAGAGACTTGGAGGATTTTCTCGGGTCTGCTGTAGAGAGTATGTTGTCTCTCAGGCTCCAGGACTGCTGCTTTTCATGTAGTTTGATGCTATGGGTTCTTATAAGGTTCATATATGCAAGCAATATGAAGTCCCTCTTGGTGCTCACATTAGTAGTTTGGGGTGAGTCCTAAAGCCCGTGGACTCAGCCCATTGTTGTCAGAAACACATGGTGAATGCTCGGGCCCCGGAGTCTCACATTGCTCAGAGAGGGAGTTCAGGGTAGGAGCTGAAGCCTTGTAACTCAACTCATGCTTCCTGCTTGGTGTTGGAGTGAGAAGGGCGTGGGGCCGTGTGTCCCACCTTCATCTGCAGCTCTCTCTTCTTGTTGAGCTCCAGCTCCCATTTGTTTTATGGCTGGATCCCTGGGAATTACTGTGGTCCTGGGGTTGCTTCCCCTCCTCTCTGCTACTCTCTGCTGGTATTTGCTCACACACTGGGGAGGTCTGAGGCCATATCCTCCGGGAAGGCATAGAGCTGGATGTGGTGGGCTGCTCACTGGTTGACTTGACTCTGCCCTGCCTCAGGGCACTGATTAGAAAGGTTTCTGCAGAGTGGGGATTTTGCTTCTGTGACTGTCATATCTTCACTTCCTCACACTGGATTCAACCACCCCTTCCAACTGCCGCTGCTTCCCTTCTGAGCTGTGCTTTCTCCTCTTCAGTTATGGACCAGCTCTCAGGACCCTGCTCTCCCCTGGCCAAGTCGGGAGGTTTCCACAAGCAGGGGCTTCCAAGGCTGAAGCTGCGAGTGCGGGAATGAGGGAGTGGGCTGGGGGTGTGTATGGAGGGGTGGCTCCTTCCTTTTCCGCCTCCTCTTCCTCTCACTACGCCATGACGGCCATCCCAGCTTTTTCTCCAGGAGAGGCCTTGTTTGTTATTTCTGAGGGCTTCAATTCTTGTTTCAGATCTTTCCTGGGTCCATGGACCAGGGCACCCATTTCTCTTCTTCTTCTCTTTCTCATGTTACTCTATTCCAGTATCTGGGTGGCGATCCTCTAGGAGGATCTTTCTCTGCTGCTTACCTGGTCACCATCTTACTGGAAGACAGTCGCTCTGTAGAACTTTATAATTGTTATTTGTTAACATTCTGCAGGGATGCATCTTCTAAGACAATAATAACTGGTAAGGAAATCAACTGTTCTCCTAGAGCTCAACAACTGAGGTTTGAAGGCCAGAGCTAGAAAAACAATTGGGCTAAAAGGACCTAATATTTTGGCCCTGCCCTGCTAAGACCAATAAAGACCCAGGACATAGGTGGCCTTTTTTAAAGGATCCTACAACTTTGGTGAGTAACTCATCCTCCTGTGCAGGGAGATTGTTAGGCCCCAGAAGACAGGAGTCAACCAAAGTACAGCATGCTAAAAAGGAGGGGTACCAGAGAGAGAAAAGTCTGCATTCTTCCACCACAAGCCACATGATCAAGCAAGATTGTGACAGCGGACGCTGACAGAGCAGCTGAGAGACTCTGTACATGATTCCAAAAGTAACCCCCAAAAGCCTTCACTGACCTTGATAGATAATAAGAGATTAGTTTTGATCAACACAGGTTTCCTTCTAACTTGATTTTAAATACACAGCAGAACAGTATAACCAAAAGATGTATAAAAGTAATACCACCGTAATAAAAGCTAGATATAGAAAGGGGGCTCCAATCACTGACCCCTGCTGGGAATTTCCTGCTACACTTGTAGCTGACCATTATTGTGTTTCAGTGAGAAGAGAAAGCTACAGTGGAAGCTATAAAAGCTGAACAAGCGTCTGTAAGTTTCTTGCCTAAAACTGTCCTTCAAAATCATCACACTCTGTGTCTTCTGACAGTTAAAACTGGAAGGGCTTGTGACGAAGAAATATCGGACTTATAGAAAACTTCCATCAGTAGAGACATCTAGGAATCACTATTCCAGCCCCTTAAAAGCAGGGTCTAGATGT
The DNA here is from genome assembly GCA_004027595.1 of Dinomys branickii. NCBI lineage: Eukaryota > Metazoa > Chordata > Mammalia > Rodentia > Dinomyidae > Dinomys > Dinomys branickii. The sequence goes on along the minus strand of PVLD010025263.1, from coordinate 8,312 downwards.
GGCTCTTCTGTCCAGTCTGCCTTTCTATTCTAATACTCATGGTTTGGCCCTATGTCCTTTAATCTCTTGGGAAAATTTGTTTATTCTCACCTAAAGACTGCAAAATTCCAAAGGATCATACAGATGGAACCGACAAATATGCCAGGATTATTTTACCAGAATCCACTAGATCGACCTTATTAAGGGAGTTCACAACTGCTAAATCCCAACATGACTTCTATACAAGGCCCTCTGGAGAAAGTCCTGACTAAGTTAGCCTGCACCAACCCTTCTCAGCTCAAAGCAGCTAGATTGAAACTATGTCCATTCTCCCTAACCACAAGTAGGGGTAGCTCTTTGGGGGTGGGGGTGTTATGATTTGTGTCCCCCCAAAGCCTCATGCAGTCATGCAGACAGGCTTTTCAGAGACACCTGAATCTAGAGTCTGTGATTGATTCCTGGTCTAATGCTGGGATTAAGGGCGTGAATGCTACACCTGCCCTAGGGCAAGTAGCTTTGCATACACTATAAAGGGAGAGACAGAGGCTTGCTCTCCCCACCCCCCCACTCTTGTTGCTTTTGATATCTTCCCCTGCCTTGAACTGCTGCTCCTCTGCCCTATGCCTCCCTGCCTTGGGGCCAACCAGTTTTGTACTGAAACCTCTACAGATTGTGAGCTAAATAAACCTCTTCCCCCTCTAACTTCTTGTAGCTGGTATTTTGTCCCAGCAATGAGGAAACTAACTAAGACAGGGGGATATTATAGGCAGCTCAGTTAGATAGAATTGAATATACAGTCAGTGAGGGACTGGGCTCTCAAGGAAGTCAGTGAGAAATAAAGGTAACAGATTTGTGGTTGGAGGTGCATCTGAAGGCTAGGTATCAAGAGAAAGATACTGATATGGAAAAGGGAACCAAATCTATGCCACTTTGTACTCTAGCGCCATTTTAAAGCTTAAATTTCTGTTTCCTTAAATGTGTTTCTTGCAAAGGTCATAGTTACCTAACCCCATACCACCCCATGCTTTGTCATAAGACTGCTTGTTTCCTACATAAAATGTCAATCACCTTGGTTCCTTTTTCACAAACTAAGCCCATGTTTTGCAGGAGTATTTCTGTAGCTGCAGTAAATCATATCATAAAAACCCTAATCACCCCCCTAGACTTGAAACTAAAACTGTATAAATATTCTCCCCTCCTGCCCTTCAGGGTTGGTGCTCGGTCATATACTGGGTGCCCACCGCTGGCTAATAAACTTGCTTGTCTTTGCATCGGGCCTCTGTGAATGATTCAATTAAATAAGCATGTTTGCTACAACAATACAAAGGCGAGGGCTACATGCCTCCCTAAGGAGTAAACAGTAACTTGAGATTATACTATAATTAGCACAACTTGGTCCAGAAAGTCTAGATAGGTATCAGTCACCTATGTGGTTGACCAGAGCATGCACACCCAACTCTGTCCAAAAATGTCTTTCTTTTTCCATGTATCCTTGCTATGTGACTTGTTTCCCTATTAAATCAATATTAGCTAAGCAGCTATACTTATAATTCTATTGGTAGATTATAGTTTGACCCATGTTGAACCCATATTGTGACTTTGCTGTGTAAACAATCCCTGACAAAGGGCCTTGGTAGCAACCTGCTTTTGCGACCCCTTGTATCTCTCAGGAGCTCTTATAATAAGTCCTTCCTACTTTTAAACACTGTGGTTTTTTGCAATTCGTTCTTTGATGTCAGGAGATGTGAAATTGGTACATTTGATATCTAGCAGGTTGGGAGTTCTATTTCTACTATATCACAAGGCAGAAATGGCATGGAAGAGTGCAGAGTAGATGAAAAACTGCTCACATCCATGATGTGACAGAGACCACTACGCAGCAGTCCTGAGCAGGACTTAAATTAGCCAACTGACTTTCCATGTTTACTTGAGAGTCTGTCCAAGGCCCAGACTCCTTGTCTGCAGATGGGCAGTGGACTCAGAGTAAGTGAACCTCTTTGAGTCAGCAATTCCTAATAAGGCCTGTAATGGCAGGTAAAACTGCAAAGCCTCAAAGGATAAGACAAGATCATAGCAGAGGACAGCTGGATCTGATCTCAACTGGATAAAGACTATAGCCTCAGGCATCTCACTCCTGGGTAGCTGAACTTAATACTTCACTCAGAGAAGTCCTTCTTGAGTGTTCCTCTCCCTTCTTTTGGTAATTAAATAAATATGGGCCACCCAGAGAAGCCTGTGGGTTTATCCCTGAGAGAATCTTGAATTCAGTGAGAAGACTTTGATCCTTCTGGAGCCTCGAAGTCACTCCATTTGCCTCTTTTTATTTAGCTTTCACCGTACACTCTTTTGGGAGATGGCAGACCGGATCAGCTTGCAATAACTAAGAGATATAATTTACCCAGTATTGGTGGCCAGGAAGTAGAGAGAAAAAGGAAGGACCTGGAGAGAAAGATGTACCTTTCCAGGTCATGCCCCACCTCTTCTGTCCAGAGCCTACCACCTAACAGCACACTTAGGTGATCATATTCAGGTGATCCCATCATCTGCCAAATGCATGAGCTTTGGGGAAAATATTCCAGATCTAAATCATGACAAAGCTAAAATTAGATTTTTGCTTTTCACTCTTATTTTCCAGTGTTAGGAGTCTTAATGCCCACATTGCTTACCTAATGATTAGTATTACTCCCTGTAGGACATTCCTGTGGGGAGTCATGGTTGTTTTACCATTGTTTCTTCAAAGACCACATTGCAGCTGAGTGAGGAGTCTGTGGTAGAACGTTAGCTGTCCGTCTTTCTAGGCTATGCACAAAAACCATGCATACATCATTAGGTAATCTAATCACTTGTCATATTGGAAAGAATACCACTTCTTCTTCTATTCCAGTACGACATCAGAGGTCCCTTCTCACCACAAACATACGTCTTTTATTCTGATCCCCTTGACTGCTGACATTAGTCAATATTTACACATTTTTCAACTAATTTTACTCAGATGAACTGTTTCTGGTAATGCGAAGGGCACTGAACCCTATTAAACAAAAACAGTACATCCATTTTCAAACAATGCCTGGCTGTCCTGAGAACTGAGAGGGACAACTATGGAACCATGTTATCCGATGAAACCATCCCTGGGATGACATTTCCAGATCCCTTCCTTACATTAAAGTCAAGTACAACAATTTCGGCCTTTCCCCTGGTGGTAAGGTCCTCTCTTGGGCTCACCTGCTGTCCTCTTGCAGTGTGACAATAAACTCCTACATTTTCTATATTCCTTGACTACTAGTGGTCAATTCTTTTTACCAGCGGCAGCACCAGGCTTCCCCATACTGCGCCTCATTTGACAATTTCATCTATCAGTTCCCCCCCTGTACTCAGATCCTTACTATTCCTCATAACATGAATAAAATGTCCAGAGTTCGGACAAAAACAATAATTTATAATAGAGGAAACCCAAAGAGGAGACATCCACACAGAAAAACTTGAAAGCTTGAGCACCTTCTAAATAATTCATCTGCAAGGCACTTCTTAAAGAATCAGTAATTACTACTGTCATTACCAGAATAAGAAGAACCAGTGAAAAAGAACAGCACTCCTGTAAAACTATTGAAAAACTTCTCAAGTGCAGATATATCAGATGCAGAGGTATTTTTCACTCGTTCTAAAGAACTGATCTCAGAGCCTGGCATGGGGTACATACCTGCTATCCCAGCACTCTGCAAGCTGAGGTGAAAGGACAGCAAATTTGAGCCCAGCCTGGGAAACAGTGACTTAGTGAGACCCTGTCTCCCAAACAAACTGTAGCTCAATGCAGTGGGCCTGGGTTCAATCCCCACCACCACAACATGAAAGGAAAGGAGGGAGGGAGGGAAGGAGGGAGGGAGGGAGGCAGGAAAGGAGGGAGGAAGGAAGGAAGGGAGGAAAAGAAGGAAAAAAGAAAGAAAAAAGAGAATAGAAAAGAAAGGAAAGAAAAGAAAAGAAAAGAAAAGAAAAGAGAAACAGAAGAACTGTTCAACGGCCTCAGACGCTGGTAGGACTTCATCCATCAACTCCTCTTTCATTATCAACTGAACCAAAAGAATAATTGCCTCCTTGGTGAGCGTTTGTGGTCAGGCTTTTCACAGGCCTCTTCTAAAAATTTAATTACAAAGAACATGGGAGAAATTCTTGAACGGATGAGTTACCATTTCAAAGATCAAAGTTAATAAGCAGGCGTCCCGGCGTCTCCCTCACCTGCGGAGCTGTCAGTCGGATGCTAGCAGTCTGTCCCATTCTCTCTCTTCCTTCTGTCTGTCCTTGGCAACGTTCTCTCCCCACCCTCTTCTCCCCTCCAGCTTTAGAATGTGCTGTTTCTCCTCCTTGGTGATTGTTTTGACTCCTTTTCCCATGTGCCCTGCCTGTCCAGCTGTCCTTCCTCCTGCACTCCCACAAATACTTCTTCCACTCTACACTGTATTAGGGTTTGTGTTAAGTTCCTGGAATTGAGCGGAAATGGATGAGTCTTGCTCTCAAATGTCTACACTGTTCTTACATTTGTCCCTTTGTCTCAGTCTCTCTACTTTCTCTTTTTTTCTACTTCTTTGACCTCTGTTAAGTATAATATATAAGTATAATATTAGTATGAGTATAATATAGAATTAAAATTTAAAGACTATCACTTATATATATTGAATGTAATGTTCTATTCTTCACCCTACATTTTAAATGTTTTTTCCCCTTCAAAAACCAATGTAAAATAACTGAAGCTAACTAAATAGCGTCTTAGGAATTGTCTGTACATTCAAGCACATCAGTAATTTCAGTAAGATGTAGTAAGGTTCTTCACTTCCACTTGTCTCATTTCTTTCTTCATTCTTGTTATATTGTCGGTTTTGTTGTTGTTGCTCAGGACTTTTACACTGAGATAGATCCCTAGCCTTTTATTTTATTTTTATTTTTATTTTACGACAAAGTCACACCAAATCTTTAAGTTGCCCAGGCTAGCCTTGAATTTTTTTATTATCATTAATATTTATTATAGGATAATATCTTTTATTTTTTACTTTCATTTTATGTAAAGTAAAACAAAAATTCATAACAAAATCATAGGAGAATAATAATAGTTAATACATGGCCTTGAATTTATAATCCTGCCTCAGCTAGGATCACAAGCATGTCTCATGCCATTTTGGGTCAAATTTTGTTACCAGATGTATCTCAGGGGTACACTTGCCAAAATTATTTTATAATTCTCAGAATTTTAAATTTTAGAATAAGGATTTTAAAAAGTTTGACTTGCTGGATACGTACCAGGCATATAATAGGCAATTTTACTTATTTTATTTTCGTGGTATCTAAAGTCAAATCAAAATATGTGGATCATATAAGGATAAAAGCAAATTTGTTTGTTTTGTTTATTGAGAAAGAGTCTCACTGTTTAGTACAGGCTGGTCTTAAATCCACAACCTTCCTGCCTCAGCTTCCTGAGTGCTGGGATTACAAGCATGCACCACCACACCTGGCTCCAACAAATACAATTATTTTTGATACATTATGGGAGTTTTTTTACTGGGAATTGAACTCAGGACCTTGTGCTTGCCAGGCAGGTGCTTGTGCCACTGAGCTATATCCCTGGCCCCTAAATTCAATTATTTTTGTTTGTTTTTTTGAGACAGAGTCTTGTTACGTAGTTCAAGCTGGCCTTGAACTCACTACATAACCCAGGGTGGTCCTGAATTCACAGCAATCCTCCTGCCTCAGCATCCCAGGTACTGGGATTAAATGCATGGGTCACCATGCCTAGCACAAATTTCAGAAAAGAGGTTTAATTCTCCCTATTGAAAAACAGGATGCTATTTGTTTCTTGTCTTTTTCCTTGGAGCATTTACTTTAGAACACTTGTAACTGAAAATACTTTCTTTCTGTTCTTGAGCTGTAAGTTAATCCTTGTGAAGCACTCAATTGGCATGCTGTCTGCTGCATGATCTAGAAAGGACACTTGCAAGGACCCGGGAGCCATTGTTTTGAAATGTAAATGTCACAGGACCCAGCACTCCTCTACCCCTGTTGCCAAGACACCCATAGCTGGGCACTTTTTTCCACCATGCAAAACGATCTCCTCTTATGCAGGTAGATGTTTGCTTTTCCTCTGAAAAAGCCACTTAGCTCTTACAGATGCTCTTCTCCCTGCTCCCATGTATGACATGTGGCACTGCCAGCCCTCCTTACCTGAAGGCTAGTGATAGTTTATCTTGAAAACCCAAAATGAGCCACAGCAGCTTGGCTAACACGATGGATGTGATGTCATTTGTTTTCCCCGGGTTCGTGTGTTGGGCGTTTGGTCATCAGTGCGGTGGCGTTGAAGTGAAGAATGGTGTGACGTGGCTAGGACGTGGGCGGTGCAGCCCTTGGGACCCGTTACGGTAGGTCTTGTGCGATTCTGTTTCCGAGACAGTGAGCGGTAAGGAGGAGCGAGCCTTACTTTTGATTCTTTCTCTAGTTTCCTATCTCACCTTGTGATAGCTCTTTTTTTTCTCCCTGAGACAAGGTCTTGCTGTGTAGTGAAGCCTGGCCTTGAACTCACTAAGTAGCCCAGACTGGCCTCCAACTCACAGCAATCCTGTCTCAGCCTCCCACGTGTTGGGATTGCACCACCATACCTGGCTCCGGGTGATCACGCTTGCACAAGCCGCCATCACGATGTTGTCTTCATGAGACCCTCAGCGGAGGCCAACTGACGGGGCTGCCCAGACTGCGAGCGATATAATCTGTCTCCCTCCCTCCTTCCTTTCTTTTATCTATTTTCTTTTTCCTTTTGTCAGTACTGGGTGGAGATTGAACCCAGTGGCCACTGAGTGGTATCACCAGCCCCTAACCTCTTACATGTATTATTCAGCCTTAGGTACTTTTATAGCAACAAAAAATGGACTAACACAGCTGTATAAGGGAGTGGGATTTCTCTGTCTATGCAGTTTCTCAGCAGATTGCCTGTGTTGTGCATTATATTCTGGTTCATTGCTTATTCAATAATTAAAGTGTTTTCTTTCTCTACTACTTTTGTGGATATTTCAGAGACTTTGTTTTTAATTAGATTTCCTCCACAATTTATACCATGATACAGTAGCTACATTTTAAAGATAATGTTCCACTAATTTTAATTTTTCCTACTGCAATTGTGGTTTGCTCATGATAATTTTCAGTTAATGTTAAATTAACTTGCATAATTGCATTTATTTTTTAATGATGCCATGCTAGTTATAAAGGCCTTTTATGTTCCATGACCTAAAAGTAATATATCAAAGCCAGGCGCAGAGTTATACACCTCTTATCCTAGCTACTAGGGAGGCAGAGACAAAAGGATGCTGAGTTCAAGACCAGCCCAGGCAATGTAATGAGACCTTGTCTCAAAAAACAAATACATGGAAATAAAAACTAAAAGTGAAATGTGTTTAGAGGCCCAAATTTACTACTGGGTTCAGGCAGTTGATAGGTGTCCTTTTTAAAAAAGTAATACGTGTGACTCTTGAATATTGCTACGTGAGCCAGAGGTTGCAGGTAGGAGCTCCGCTGGTCAGTTCCCTGCAGAAATGTGAGCTGTTGCAAGTATTGTAAATGAGCAGGTATTTTTAAGATTGGCAGCTTTATTCCGTTAAACTATCTTTGGCTGCATGTGAGAGAACAGCTGGCTGGAGGACACAGAGACATCTCGCAAATCTAGAGGAGAGACAGCGTTTCATGACTGGCTCAATCTAGCAGTTTGGATTCGGTTTCCCTCTCATTCCATTGGTTGTGCTCCCTTCTGTGACATCATTCTGAGGCTGCTTTGCTATGGGTCACATGTTCCCAGCCTTACTTCTGCCTACCAAGAGCGGAAAGCTTTGCTCCTACACTTCAAGCAAGGCTGGTAAGGTTCACCCTGATGCAACCACTTAGTTTACAACCTTCCATCTGAATCAAAGCCTAACACTTGGGCCACAAAGTCGTCCTTGTGAATAGCATGAGCTGGTTCTGAGTGGCAAGTACTACTTTTGCAAAATGGTGCTCAGTTTTTTGTTTGGTTTTGTTTTGTTTTTTACCAAGGTGGTGGTGGGAATTCACAGATACAAAGCAAGCACCCAACCCACAATGTACAGCACAAGTCACCAGTGTGTTACATAAAACCGTGCAGCACAGAGTCTGCTGTGGCACAAAGTTAGTTCTGTGAGCGTCAAGGGAAGACTCGGGTTGTGCTTGTTTTGCTTGTCTTCTCACTCTGTTATGAACGTACCAGTGATGATTCATTAGCCTGTGACACACAACTTCACAGGAAGACCAAGCTGCAGTAGTTACTCTAGAAAATGAGCTGTGAAACATTTAAG
>PVLD010025262.1:0-24015 GCA_004027595.1 Dinomys branickii | reverse complement strand
AAAAAAAAAAAAAAAAAAAAAAAAAAAGAAGGGGGTAAAGGAAGAGCTCAGTGGTAGAGCACCCCTGGGTCCAACCCCTGTACCAGAAAAACAGTACACAAAAAAGCAAATCAAAGCAAACCACAAAACTAGTAGAGTGGTTTTTAACACAAAGAAATGATGATAACTGTCGCTGGTGGTACATATGCTAATTACTCTGATTTGATCATTATGCATTGCACGTTTTGAAATATCACACTGTACCCCTTAAATAGTACACTTTTTGTTTTTTGTCTCTTTGAGACAGGGTCTCCCTATGCAGTTCAGGCTGGCCTTGAGCTCACTTTTTAGCGCAGGTTGGCCTCGAACTTGCGACGATCCTCTTGCCTCAGCCTCCCGAGTGCTGGGATTACAGGCGTGCACCACCACACCTGGCAGTACAGTTATTATATTTGGGTTTTTTTTGTTTTTTTTTTGGCGGTACTGGGGATTGAACTCAGGACCCTGCGCTTGCTAGGCAGGCGTGTACACTTATTATATATCAATAAAAGCCTAACTAATAAACCCAGATTGAACTGGGGCAGCTGAAGGGCCTGATCTAAAAGGGAGACCAACGTGTACGGGAGTGGTGGCACTCGCCTGTAATCCCAGCAATCGGGAGGCTGAGGCAGGAGGATAGTTGCCAGTTCGAGGCCAGCCTGGGCTACAAAGTGAGCTCAAGGCCAGCCTGAACTGCACAGCGAGACCCTGTCTCAAAAAGACAAAAAAATAAATAAATAAAAATAAAAATAAATAAATAAATAAAAGGGAGACCGACGTTAAGGCGTTGTGGGGTATTCAGAATCTCCTTTAGGGAATCTCGCCTAAAGTTCCAGTATAGCTTCTTAAAAGGTAAAAATCTGTGACATTTTCTACTCGTCTTTTAAATTGTTTTATTACCCGCTCTGAGCATCCTGCATTGCTTTCAGTGAGCCAGATTTTGCAATGTGAAACTGTCCTTGTCATCTGGCATCTTCCATTTCTCCTCCGAAGCCCTCCACTCATCCAGGTGGCCTGTGCCGGGATCCCTTTTCGATGGGTCCCGCGTCCTGTGAGCGACGCACCTCCTTCCCCAGCCCGAGGACCGGCCCAGTCAGCTCAGAGGGGGTGCGGGTGCGTCACCCTCTCCTGGGTGCGGGGCAGACCCGAGCCGTGACTCTGCAGAGCTGGAATTCAGGGCGTTGGAACACCCGCAGCTGCAGAGCCGGCTCTCCCCGGCCGACAGCCTCTCACCAGCAGGTGGCGCGCTGTTCACAAGGTCTACGAGGTTCCCGTGCAGAAACTTGAACAGGATGTTGATGCTCCTGCTGAAGAGCACAGTCCAGTCTTTCCGAGCCAATCAGTTGGCTTCCGCGGAAAAGTGAGGAGAGAGGGGAGCGGACTCCATGCTGCAGTGACTCAGTATCAGACATCGAGGGCTTCATTCTGGAGGGGTGAGTACTGGGCAATGCACTGTAAGTAGAGCCTTTTCTTAAGGCATTGTCCTTGGCTTGCATGGACTGGCGTTCCTTCCCTCTGGGAAAGATATTTCTAGAAGGGAGCTGCCAGAACCGAAAGAAGCCGTGCAGCAAAGAAGGGAGGCCGGTACCCCGGAGTCGAGGCTCTGTAGCGGGAGCTGGACTCTCTATCGCCAGAAGGCGCTGTCTGGATTTCTCCCGACTTCCGGCCGCAGTCACCAGAGGCTGCCGCCGCAGTGGCCTCTCTATCCCGCCAGCGCAGACTCTGTGGTTCCGGGCGGAAGTGAGGCGCAGAGCGGAACGGCCTCTGGTGACATTTTCTTGGGGCGGCGCGGACGACTGAAGGGAATTGGTGGCAGAGGCTGCGGAGGCGGCGAGGTTCACTTTGGTCCCAGCGGGGGCTGTGACCGCGACCCTCTGCTCGCCGTGGGGGCTTGTGCCGAGGAGGGAAAGGCGGCGGTGGCCGTCGCGTCGCGAGTCACCGCCGGGGGTTGGTGCGTGCCCCGACGGGGCGCGCGGACGAGCCAGCAGATACGGAGTGGCCGCTGCTCGCAGGTGAGGCGGGAAGAGGCACAGGGCCGCGGCCTGGGCGCCGGTGGAGCCGCGGGGCTCCGGCTATGTCCTAGCGAGGGGTGGGATGAGGCGGAGCGTGCGGGCCGCGGGCGAGGGCTCTGCGGACCCCGGGCGCGGGGTCGCGGCCGGCCCGGCGCACCGGTTTCGTTCTCAAAGTTGCCAGGAGACGCGGCCCGTGAGGGGCCGAAGCGAGGGGCCGAACAGCTCGACCCCACTGCTCGCCCGCCCGCTGCAGGTGACCTCGCGTCCTCCGGGCCGCCGGGGCGAAGGGTGGGCTGGCGGGACTGCAGCTCCCGGGCCGCGCAGGGGAACGGCTCCGCCGCCCTGGAGTTGTCTTCTCACAACTTAAGCTCCCGGCCAGCGAGGAAAGCAGCCGCGGCGGCTCCGCCAGCTCGGCGAGCCGGGGTCTGGCGCGGGTCCGCCGCTACCGCGGGGAGCGGAACAACCTCCCCAGCGCCGCGCCGCTGTGGCCTTGGAGGAACGAGAAAGGGCCCTTCTTAGTCGTGGTGCTGCCAGCCTTTTGTCACTTACACCACCGTCGGGTCCTCTCGGACGCCTTGGGTCAGGGGGAGAGACGTGTCTGTCTCCAAAATCGACCTCTTTCGGGGAGTTTGTCAACTTTCGCCTACCCTGATTTCCCAGAGTTCTCTTCCCTTCCCTGGTAGTGTTTATTTTTTATAGCAGTGATCTCAGTGTATTGTCTTATTTATGCAGCAGCTGCTCTCGGAGCCGTATGTGTTTCGTTTATTTATTTATTTATTTATTTATTTGTTATATTTGTCTTTTTGAGACAGGGCCTCATTATGCAGTTCAGGCTGGTCTTGACCTCACTTCGTAGCCCGGGCTGACCTCGAACTCGCAACGATCCTCCTGCCTCAGCCTCCAGGGTGCTGGGATTACAGGCGTGCATTACCACGCCCGGCTCTATAACAGCTCTTTCTCTTTTTTTTTTTTTTTTTTTTGGTATCGGGAATGAAACTCAGGACCTTGTGCTTGCCAGGCAGGCACTGTGCCCCTGAGCTATCTCCCTGGCTCTCGTTTTCATTTCTTTTTTTTCTTTTTGTCTTTTTGAGACAGTCTCACTATGCAGCTCAGGCTGGCCTTAAGCTCACTTTATAGTCCAAGCTGGCCTCGAACTCTCAAAGATCCTCCTGCCTCAGCCACCCAAGTGCTGGGATTACAGGTGTGTGCCACCACACCCAATTTCTCTCTCTTTTTTTTTTTAATTTATCATGTATTTATTTTGTTGGTACTGGTGCTTGAACCTGGAGTCTAATTAGGCAAACTTTCTACCTGATTACACCTAGCAGTCCTATTCTTACTTTTAAATTGCCCCATCACAGAATAGATACTCAGGAATTGAAAGAAAGACATTGGTTCAAATCTTTTCACTGCTTGAGCAGTTTATGCTTAAATGTGCTTTTCGGTTTTTGCCTGAGCTTTTGCTTTCTAGATCCTTTTACCGAGTTGGATGCAGATCCTACTGATGGTGCTTTATCAAGGTTAGGCCTCTTAATTACAAATGCATCTGGCAGTTTTGCTTAGCCTGTTACAGTGTAGTGTCCTTGGACACATGCTAACAGTTTGAATCATTCCCTTTTCTCTCTTGGGATATTTTAAGGATGGAGGTTATTAACTTTCTAATGTACTTCTGCTGACCCTGGCAATCTGGGTTTCTCCACTAGTCAGAGCATAGCTTTTCTTGGTTTAACGAGCATATTTAGAAACTGACAATTAATAGTTACCTGATATCTTATGATTGCCTTTATTTTTAAAGTAGAAAATATATTAATTTGGGTGAAACATACGTTCATATGTGCAGTTGAATGCACTGTACAATAGGTGCTAAGTAAATGTGCGATTATGAATTAATTTTGAATTCAAGATAGAATTACCTGCAGTGACCTTTATCTTGTTTTCCAAAAAATTTGGACGAGAGTTTTCTTTTTTAAACTTCTAAATCAGGGCTGTTTTTAGCGTGTTTCCCAGTAACCTTGTATTATTTGGCTTTTTTTTTTTTTTTTTTTTTTTTTTTTTTTTTTTTTTTTTTTTTTTTTTTTTTTTTTTTTTTTTTTTTTTGAGACTGGATCTTGCTCCGTAGCCTAGGTTGGCATCTAACTGGAGATCGTCCTGCCTTAGCCTCCCAAGTGCTGGGATTACAGGCCTGTACCACCACACCTTACTTAACACTTATTCTTAAAACTTCAAACCACATGTTTTATATAATGTTACAGTAGTATAGATGTAAATAGCAAAATAGAGTCTGAAAGGTGAGGGGAAACTTCAAGGCAGTTATACCCAAAGCACCAATTAAATCAGATTTCTTAATGGAAAATTTTTTTTCCCTGAATAGTCTTTTTTTGAGGCAGTGTCCTGCTATGTAGTCAAGCTGGCTTGAACGCACTATGTAGCCTAGGCTGACCTCAAACTTGTGGCAATCCTCTTGCCTCCACGTCCTGAGTGCTGGGATTACAGGTATGGGCCACCACGTGTGGCTTGAATAATCTCTTTTTTGTCTTTGAGGCAGAGTGTTGCTATGTACCCCAGGCTGGCCTTGAACTCATAACAGATCCTCCTGCCTCAGCCTCCTGAATGCTAGGAACACAGGCACACACCACCATGCCTGGCTGAAGTCTTTTAAATTATTCTTTTGTTTTTACTTGTGGAGACAGGGTCTCTTATGTAGTTCAGATGGGCTTTGAACTCATTTTGTAGCCTAGGCTAGCCTTGAACTCAGGCAATCCCCTGGACATGGCCTCTTGAGTACTGGGCTATAGGCATGGGCTATCACATACCCTGCTCTGAGCTGTTTTGTGGGAAATGCAATGGACTGAGTTAGAGCTGGAACCATTGTCTGATGTTAGCTTCATATTAACTTCACAGTGTAGTTGTTGTATTATTCACTAATTAATTTTATTTTAGTTTTTGGTGGTGGGGATTGAACCCAGGGAGCCATGAGTTATCTTTTATTTTGAACCAGCATGTCACTGATTTGCTCAGGCCAGCTTCAAATTTGTGATTCTCGTGCCTCAGCCTCATGTGAAGCTCAGTGTGTATTATCATAGGTGTGTGCCACAATGCATGGCTCATGTTTTTTATTTCTTAAGATGGGGTCTCAACTAAGTTGTCCAGGCTGGCCATGAATTTGCCCAAGTAGCTGGGATTACAGGTGTGTGCCACTGCACCTGGCTTTTTTTTTTTTTTTTTTTTTTTTTTTTTTTTTTTTTTTTTTTTTTTTTTTTTTTTGCTTTTAATGTTATATTGGCATTGGTACTTTATTTTTCTGTGGTGCTGGGGATAGAATGCTGAGCAGGTGCCCAAGTGCCCTACTGTTGAGCTACGTCCCCAGCTTGACACTGGTATTTTAAATCTCTTTGCTGTGTATGACTAGTATCTTGTGTGAGCTTATGTATTAAGTCATTGTTTTGCTGGGATCCCCAGTCTTAAGGTTTTTTTCTGACATGCGCAAGAACTTTATTATTATTGTTATTATTATTGGTACCAGCAATTGAACTCATGACCTTGAGCTTGCCAGGCAGGTGTTTTGCCACTGAGCTATATCTCTAGCCCTATTCAGACACTTTACCAGGGATTGAACTCAGGACCTTGCGCTTGCCAGGCAGGTGCTTGTGCCACTGAGCTGTATCCCCAGCCCCCTGCAGCCCTATTATTTGTTCTGTGGTGCTAGGGATTAAATTCAGAGCCTTGCTCATGTGAGCAAAGCCAGCTCTCAACTTAATTTATAGGCAGTTTGAGTACTTTTTTTCTTTTTCAAGTTCAGTGTTGGTATATACTATAGACCAGAACCTTATATTTGGTAATTTTGGCTAGTTATCTTAGGCATTCATCATTTTCCTGTGTGTAACTAGAGCTAGGAAAATAACGTATGTTGTATTTACTGAATTGACAATGCTTGGGAATACGTGTGAAAGTTTAAAAAATGGATTTTTTAAAGCATACATATTTCAGTTTTCAACTAAGTTGTCCAGACATGCACCACCTGGCCTAGATTTGTGATTTTAACTTAGTGTTTGGTGTAAGTTTTGTTTCTGTTCTTTTCATGTCTTTATTCAAAATAAAAAGCTTCATTCCTTTTTGTTCAGGCTCTGTCACTTAATAGGTGGATAGTATAAATCCCAAAGTTATTAACTTGAGTTTATTTAGTATTAAAATCTACCTTTTTTTCTTTCTCTCAAGTATTTTCTGGTTAAGTGAAGATTAATCAGAAGTGGAAATCTATCATCATACTTTACTTTGTTGGTGCTGGGTATTTGTACTTAGTTAAATTAAAAACCAATTTACTGAGTGCTAAAGTGGCAGGTGGGGATGGGTACGTAGATAAACAGTTTTCTGCCCAAGGAACTCAATCTAGTGAACCAGATGATTTCTAAATTTCCTTCCTGTTCTAAAATGTGGAGGAGAAAGTATACAAGAGGGGAAAAAGGACTGTAACAAAACAGTTGTATGGAGCTTGGCTTCTCCTTTCTGATACGGGGGATGGAACTCAGACTTGCCTGTGCTGGGCAAGCACTCTACCACTGAGCTGCATCTCTGGTCCTGTTTTATTTATTTTGATTGATTGATTGATTGATTGATTCTTTTGTTCTTTTGAGAGTCTTGCTATGTAGCTCAGACTGGCCTTGAATGCACTATGTAGCCTAACTTGGCCTTGAAGTTGCAGTGTTGCTGCTTCTGCCTCAGTCTCCCAAGTGTTGGGATTATGGACATGCGCCACGCATGGACCTGATTATTTTTTTGAGACAGGGTCTTATGGTAGCTCAGTGAGAAGGTCCTGGATTCAATCCTCAGTACCAGAAAAAAAGATTATAGTAGCTACCCTTAAGAATGTATATAAAAAGAAAATGTGCTCGGGGAGTCAAGAAATTGTTTTATCAGCAAGGTCAGCATTGGAGAAGATATTGACCAAAGGGATCAGAAGTTATTTTTTTGGTACTGCGAATCAAACTCACACCTCATGCTTGCTGGGCAGGCACTGTGTCACTGAGCTATATATCCCTGGCCCTGAGCTGTCTGGTTTAAAAAAAAAAACTTTCATAATGTCTAAGGGTTTTATTAGGTGCTTTTTAATTAAAGATATTGCTGGGGACCAGAAAGTGGGTGTGCACTAAAACTGTAGGAAAACAGAAATTTTTCACTTTTTGTATTAAGGAGAGACCTTTATGTGGTTAAGATTTCTAAGCAATATCCTAATCTTAGCCTAATGTAGAGGTATAGTCCTTTTTTTTTTTTTTTTGTGGTGCTAAGGACTGAATCTAGGGCCTTTGCAGTCAGCTATATCTATATATTGAGCTCTTTTTCTTTTTGATATTATTTATTTATTTTTAACAAGGTTTTGCTATGTAGTTTTAGGCTATCACTGTATATCCCAGGATAGTCTGGAACTTAGGCGGTTTTCTTGCCTCAGCCTCTTGAGTGCTAGGATTACAGGCGTGTACCACCACACCTGGTTTAGAAGCATATTCTGTTTTTGTTTGTTTGGTTTTGAGACAGGGTCTTGATGTGTAGTTCAGGCTGGCTTTGAACTCACTATGTGGCCCAGGGTGGTCTCAAACTCAAAGGATCCTCCTCCCTTTGCCTCCCAAGGGCTGGAATTACAGGTCTGTGCTAGCGCAGCTGACTCAAATTTCTTTTTTTCAGCACATTATTTACTAAGACACTGAAAAGTTTTCTCAGCCCGAATTTGCTAGTTATATTCCAGTGGTTGTGGTTAAATTCGGGAAACCCCTGTATTTCTTGGTAATTGATCTTACATTTAGGTGCTTGATCAGATTGTTTATATAACATGTATTTTCTCTCTCTTTTTTTTTTTTCTTTTTTTTTTTGTCTTTTTGAGACGGGGTCTTGTTATGCAGTTCAAGCTGGCTCTGAGCACACTTTGTAGCCCAGGCTGGCCTCGAACTCACGACAATCCTCCTGCCTCAACCTCCAGAGTGTTGGGATTACAGGCATGTGCCACCACACCTGGTTTAAAATACGTATTTTCTCAACTTTTCTTTTTTGGAGAGAGAGAAGAAACTGTACAGGTAACACCGAATGCATCAGGAAACATTGAAGTGCTTAGGTTTTTGTGATGTTAGCAGCCATTGGAGATTACCACCCAACTCTGTATTAATTACTCGTAATCCCTCACTTTGAATTTCTCCTGTCATAACCAGTTTGAGTCTCGTGTACTGCATCTTATTTGTAGCCACTGTGGAGAAAAGGGCTGTTTCCACTATATTGTGTTCAGTGGGTGTTTTTCAGTCTTAGTCTGGTTCCTGCACAGCCCACATTATGCATGTTGTAACTTCTCATGGAAAATTAACCCCAAATCTTGACAATAAATTGAAAGAAGTCCTCAAAAACAAAATTGTTTTGTGGTATTGGCACTTTTGCACACTAGTCATTAAAGTAAGTTAATGTTACATAGAAACCTTGGAAAACAGGTTCTTTTTCTCTGTTTCAAAAGATTCAAGAAATATCAGGGTTAAAGATGTAATGTTGTCTGTTCCTCCAACTAAATTCCTGAGGGAAAGGGACTTTATTATGATTCTTAGTAAAATAATGGCCTTTTACGTTATTTTTATGTTTAAGATATTTAGTTTTTTTTAAATTTATTTTTTGTCTTATTGAAGCAGGGTCTCACTATGCAGTTTAGGCTGGCCTTGAGCTCACTTTGTAGCCCAGGTTGGTCTGGAACTCTCTCAACGATCCTCCTACCTCAGCCTCCCAAGTGCTGGGATTACAGGCCTGTGTCACCATACCTGGCCAAGATACTTAGTCTTTTTTTTTTTTTTTTTTTTTTTGCGGTACTGGGGATCGAACTCAGGACCCTGCGCTTGCTAGGCAAGCGCTTATTCCACTGAGCTATATCCCCAGCCCAAGATACTTAGTCTTGTAGTATTTGATTTTATGTCTTTTTCGCTGTTGTGGTCATGGTGCTGTGGGTTGCATCCAGGACCTTTATACTGAGCAATATCCTCAGCTGGACTGACTGACTGATTAATTGATTGGTTTTTTTGAGAGAGGATCTCCCTGTGTAGTTCAGGCTGGTCTTGAACTCACAGCATCCTCCTGCCTCATCCTCCCAGCAAGCATCATCACTCTCAGCCCTCCTTTTATTTTGTCAAGACACAGTCTCCCTAAGTCACTTAATTGCCCCAGCTAGACTTGAACTTGTCATTCTCCTCAGCTGACCATAGTACCTGGGTTACAGGAATGCCCCATCACACATGACTTTTTTTTTGCACAAGGTCTTGATATGTTCTAAGTCAGTCTTGAATGTACTATGTAGGCCAGGCCGGCCTTGAATTCAAAACCCTACTGCGTCAGCCTTCAAGGTGCTGTGGTTTTGTCTTTATGCCTAAATACACACTTATATATACAGTGTGCTAAATATCTAGTCTATGTTGTTGGTAATTGTGTTAGGTTTTTTTTTTTTTTAGGCAGGGACTTGCTGTGTAGTATAGGCTGGCCTCTCAAACTCATGGCAGTCCTGCCTCAGCCTGCTGAGTACCCGGATTGTAGGCATGCGTCACCATGCTTTTCTTATAATATGCTTTTCATTTCCCTTCTTCATGTATGAAATGAACTTAAATTCTTGTGTTTAAATTTCCCCACCCATAGTGTTTGCCTGTTGTGTTTTGTTTATGTATATTGTGTGTTTAATTGTTCAAGCTGTTATTTAAGTGCAGTGATCCAAGACAGATTTTAGATCTTGTTGAAAGCAGCCCTGCCCATAGATTATATTTAGTCCTCAAAAGCTGTGATGTGCTTCTCTAGCATATATATTCCAAGTTTATCATCTTAAATTACAGATTGTATTTGAAGTTTTAAAATTTGTATTTTGGACTGGGGATGTAGCTCAGAGGCAGAACACATGTCAGGTATGAGGAAGGCCCTCAGTTTGATCCCTAGCACCACCGGGAAAGGTACCATTGTGAAAGGAAGGAAAGAGGGAGGGAAGAAGGAAGGAAGGGAGGAGAAAAAGTCCATGTTATGGTTTGTGTGTGGACGTCCCTCCATGTGTGGGCTTTTCTGAAGCAGCTGAATCTAGTTTGTGATTGGTTCATTGTCTATTGCTAGGGGATTAGTGAGGTGAGTGCCACGCCTGCCCTATGGCTGGTAGCCTGCATGCAGTGTAAGGGAGGAAAAGAGGCTTGCTGTGCCCTTTTTGCTCTTGTTGCTTTTGCTGCTGTCAGCTACCATGAACAATTGCCCCTCTGCCATGTGCCACCCAGCCTTGGAACCTGCTGATTATGGACTGAAACCTCTACAAAGTGTGAGCAAGATAAATCTTTCCTCCTTTAACTTTGAGTGTCAGGTATCTTGTTGTTTCAACGAGAAAAGTAGCAAACAGTCTATATCCCACCAGAACTAGTTTTGTTTTTTTTTTTGATATTGGGAATTGAACTCAGGACTTTGTGCTTGCCAGGCAGGCATTTGTACTGTTGAGCTATATCCCCGGCCCCAGAACTAGTTTAGAAGACCCCCAGGCTGGCAGTCAGCCTGAATGTTTTCTAACACGTTCCTCTAGGTTGTCATATTTGTCTCTTCACACCAAGGTTTAACATCTAGCAAGAAGGAAGATTTGGTAGCAAGTGCAGTCATTGTGCAAGGCGTTCTTTCCTTAGTTCCTTGCTGTTCGCCTCAGCCCCAAGGAAATCATGTCATCATCATTGCTGTCTGTTAGCTTCACTCCTTTGTGTCTTCTTCCACACTGGCAGGGCCCTACTTGCCTGAAACTTTCTTCACTCCTGGCAGGCTGGCCTTTACCTTTTCATGAGACTTGATGTGATTATACCAACAAAAGGGCATGGCACAACTTGGCAGGTGGTGGCCCGGAAACTGCTTCAAATACTGCCACACCTGCTTGTCAGTGGCACATACCGCTCCATGTAGCTCTTGTCAGCCAGGAAACTGCTGAGCATCTGGAAGACAGCAGGACTTTTCAGGTTTCTGAAACCTCTGGCATTGGATGTATCTGGGAGCAGAGAGAGTACAAGAGATCCTTGCTCAGTGCTAAGGAAAAAAGGATATGTTTCTTTGTTTTTGTTCTTGTGAGTTAGGGTCTCACTATGTAGCTCACGTAGGCCTTGAATTCACTATGTAGCTATCCTGGGTTACAATTGGTAATCCTACCTTAGCCTCCCTTATGCTGGGATTATGGGTGTGTGCTACCACACCTGGCTAAAGTGTGTGTGTATGTGTGTTTGTGTGTGTTTTGGGACAGGGTCTCACTATGCAGTTTCTGGATGGCCTTCAGCTCACTGTGTAGTCCAAACTGGGCTTGATCCTCCTGCCTCAGCCAAGTGCTGGGATTATAGGTGTATACTACTAGGCCAGGAAAGGTGTGTGTTTTTGTTTGCCTTAAAGACAGTGTATCTTTTTTTTTTTTTTTGCCGTACTGGGGATCGAACTCAGGACCCTGTGCTTGCTAGGTAGGGCGCTTATTCCACTGAGCTATATCCCCAGCCCCCCAGATTAATGACAGTGTATCTTTTTTTTTTTTTTTTTGCGTTGTTTGCCTTAAAAACCACCCTCTTAACAGCAGTGTTTTTGTGTGCCAGTCAGAAATGTCAGGTAGTAATTGTTACATGTTAATTTTCATGAGTAATTACTGGTATTACCATTTCCCACACCATTAAGATTTTCACAGTACTGTATTCTAGTAGCCATGTTACCTAACACTGAAATAACTGAAATCTTTTTGTGACAGTTGCCAAAGGCATTGGTACACAATGATGCTTGAAGGCCTTGCTTGCTTCATCCTAGTTTAATCTTCATGCATGCAGTTTGTTGGTTTTCATTTTCCATGTTCCCAGTCCCTTGTTCTTGTTGATGTTTAAAAAGCAAAACTAGCGAAACTTCAAAACATCTTAACTTGGATATTTTAAGTGTCTAGGTGTAGAGTAGGGAAAGTTCAACTAGGGCAAGGTAGCTAAGAAAGTGATTTTAAAAACTCACAGCTGGTAGCTATATGAAATTTCTAGGTTTGTGTTGGACCCACTGTGTAGCCCAGGCTGGCTTCAAATTCCCTTTGGTCCTGATGCATTGGCTTCCTGAGTGCTGGGGTTACAGATGTGTATCATCATGCTTGGCTCTCCAGCATTTTTTTGAGGCAGGGTCTCAGAGTTGCTGGATGTGATACTCTACACCTGGAATCCTGATTACTTGGGCAGTGGAGGCAGGAGAATTCTAAGTTTGAGACCAGCCTGGGAAACTTAATAAGACTTCTTCTCAAACTAGGTAAGAAGGGCTGGGAATGTAGCTTACTTACCCCTTCCTGAGGTTAGTCCCCAGTACTGCACACAAAAGAAACAAAGTCTCTGTTTACTTCTATCTTTTATGAAACAGATAGTAAACTAACCACAAATAATTTTAGGTACCTTTAAAAAAAATGGAGAATAATAGAGTGTGACTGTTACGGTTTATATAGAGATGTTCCCAAGAGCCTCAGAACTCATGGGCTGGCTTTTTGGAAGATGATTGCAATATGGGTGCTGTTATGTGGGTCTGGTTGGGAGAGGCAGGTTACTGGGGGTGTGATCTGGGTCTGTGGCCGTGATGGTGAACTTTTTAAGATCTGGTGCTCAGACTGCAACCAAAACTCACTTATTTATCACAGTTTAAATGTGAACACTGCATGTTCAGGTTTTAGTTTATAAAAAACAACTCATCATTGACATCTGTTGTTTTATAAGAAAAACACAGTAATAGAGCTTTCAGAGATGCAGACAGCTTTGTATTGAAAGGTAAAAGTCTGCATTTGGTGTGTTGTTATCTGGTGCTTGGCTGCTGGGGCGGTGCTGGGGCAGCTTGGCTCATGTGCCCGCCGAGGCACTCATGCCACAGGTTCACCCCCACTGGTCTGTCTCCTTCCCTTGCTTCTGCTCCCTTGACTGTTCTCCCTGCTCCCTGGCAGCCATGACCGAACAGCTACCCCCCTGATGTGCCTGTCTGCCGTGCTGCCCTCCCTTGGAGCTACTGAACTACGGACCAAAACCAGAATAAACCTCTGGTCCTTAGAATTGTGGGTGTCAGATAATTGCATCCCAGAAATGAAAAAAGTGACTTAAAGTGACTGAGAGGGAAAGTGACTGAGAGTCACTCAGTGACCAAAGTGGCTGAGAGGGAAAACCTTTTGCTATGGTCTGCGTGTTTATCTCTTCCAAATTTATATGTTGAAATCCTGATCTTCAAGGGGATGGACTCACCTTTGCAAGGTGATTAAATCATGAGGGTCTTACTTGAATGAACTGGTGTGATGCCCTAATAAAAGAGAGCCAAAAAGAGATTCTGTGCCCCTTCTACCATGTGAGGATATGATGAACCAGGAAGCAGACTCTCATGTGACTACCAGGTCTACTGGAGCCCATTATCTTGGACGTTCTGGCCTCCAGAACTGTAAGAAATAAATTTCTGTTGTTCACGCCACCCAATCTTTGATATTTTGCTGTAGCCATCCAAAGAGACTAGATTAAGATAGCTTTTGAAGCATGATTTGAGCCAGGCATGGCAGCACATGCTCTTCTAATCTAAGACTCAGAAGGCTGAGGCAGGAGGATCCTGAGTTTAAGGCCATCTGGCCTAGTAGGGTGTTCAGGCCTGGACTGGAATACATAGTGAGAGGAAAAAAAATTCATTTGAGTTGAGACTGGAAGTTTAACAAGAAACCAAGCCAGGAGTGGTGTAGGCTGAAGCAGAAGGATGGTTGTGAGTTCAAGGGTAGCGTGCACTATGTGGTAAGTTCAAGGCCAATTTAAGATATTTAGTAAGACCCTGTCTCACCCCCTCCCAAAAAAAGGAAACAACAAGAACAATAAGCCAGCCACCTGGCATGGTGGCACATGCCTGTAATACTGGCAGTCTGGGAAGCTGAGGCAGGAGGATCACAAGTTCCAGGCCAGCCTAACAATCTATTGACTTAGTGAGACTTTCTATCAAAATTTTAAAAGAGAGAGAGAGAGAGGGAGGGAGGGAGGGAGGGAGGGAGGGAGAGAGGGAGAGAGAGAGAGAGAGAGAGAGAGAGAGAGAAAGGAAGAGAGAAAGAAAGAACTAGGGATGTAACTAGAGAGAGAGAAAGGAAGAGAGAAAGAACTAGGGATGTAACTTAGTGTGAAGGCCCTGGGTTCAGTCCTCAGTACAGGGTGGGAAGGTGGGGGACCAGTCTCAGAAAGAGCTGGGGCAGAGCTTTCCAGGCAGCAAGAACAACAGAGTGTAAAACCTGAGTCAGAAAAACTATTGGTGTGTTGAAGGATCTAGAGCCTCCTGAGGGGAAATGATGTTGAAAATGAGATTTGAGCAATATATACGTTGTGGACCTTTTTCAAAATTCAAATTTCATTATAACTGGAAACATATATTGGAAAACTGTGGGTCTAAGCACAGAGCAGTCTGGTTTATCTTCTCAGTGTATAGCATAGTTGTGCTGTGATTTACACAAAAGATACATGTTTGGGTGCAACCAAATTCTAAATATTAACCTGCAAGTATGTTAGGAAAACTCACATAAATCTGTATTATAGCCTAATCTTTAAAGTATATGGCCTTATATATCTTTTGTAAAGATACAGATATTCAGAACTTTCATGATTGGTTAAAGAAGGCTACTTGTATAGCATGATTTGGACTTGAAACAGTTTGGAAACATGATTTGGCTAAGAAACAGTTTGGAAAGTTGGAAAGTGTTCTAAATATAGCTTTCTAAATATATCTTGTCCGTTGACCTACATATTCTTCATTTAGAAATGAGGATTATTCATTTCAGGTTAGCTATGAACAATAATTAAGAAAAATAATTAAACTGCTCTGAAAACCTAAATAGAGTTGTTTAGACCTAGTTGTCAATGTGAACACACCATTTATCCTGTATAGTACTCTGAGATTACAGCTGTGTGTACCTGTGCTGGTGATCAAGACCTCTTTACCACTGAACCACACCCTCAGCCCTATGGCTTTTTAAAAAGCCTCAAAATAAGCTGAGCATGGTGGTACATGCCTGTAATCCCAGCACTCAGGGAGGTTGAGATAGGAGGATCACAAGTTTAAGTCCTGCACATACAATTTAGTAATTTAGCAAGACTTTATCTCAAAGATAAGAATAAATAAATAAAATGGGATGGGGAATGTAGCTTAGTGTGAAGGTTAGTTCATTCCCCTTTATCTTCACCATGAAGTCTAAAAATTTACACAGTAAAATATTCAATTAAAAATAGTGACTAAAGCATGTTTTAAAAAATCCTACTCTCTGGAAGCATTCTTTCAGTGGTTTTGTGTTTTGTTTTTATTTTTTTGAGACAGGGTCTTGTGCAGTTTTAGGTTGGCCTCGAACAGACTGTGTATCCCAGAATGGTCTGAAATTTGAAGCAGTCCTTCTGCCTCAGCCTCGAGTGCTAGGATTATAGGAGTGCCCTTCCACACTCAGCATTAGTGGATTTTTGAAATGGAATTGCTTCTTTTTTTACTTTTTAAATATTTATTGAAGACATTGAAGATTTGGCAAAGTCTTAACAGGGTTATGCTGTGCCTAAAATTTATCAGCGTGTACCAGTGATACCCAATAGGCAGGGTGCTCTTGTGTTGATGAACCACCAGGTTTGACATAGTCATTATTAGCTGCAGTGATTTTCTGTATTACAACTTTTTTTGGTTTTGTTTTGTATCCTTGGACGTTAAGAAGATCTTTTTCACAAAAAAAATGACAATAGTATGTGTGCATGTGCACCGTCTGCATTTTTCTAAAAAGCAAAAGTGAGAGTTAGTACATTAATTCACCTGTTCTACATTCAACATGCAACTTACCTCTGGATCAGTTGGATTTTATGTTAGCTGGGCACTGTTTTTAGTTTTTACCCTTTATTTACTGTGTACTACTTTTGGGCTTTATTTTCAGGTACTTTTTTTTAATCCAACCAAACTTTACTCTCATGAGAGCAAAGCTGGCTCCCAGCAGCTCCAAGCTAATGATCACCCCCCCCAACTGTCCCTTCTAAGCCACTTCCTCAGATTGTAGCTTTTTGTTTCTTTTTTTTTTTTTGAATCAGGGTCTTGCAGTTCAGGCTATCCTTAAAATCACTATGTAGGTGCCAGGGGTATAGCTCAGTGGCACAGCACCTGCCTGGTAAGCACAGGGTCCTGGGCTTGATTCCCAGTAAAACCAACCCCTACCCCCCAAATCACTGTACAACCCAGGCTGACCTCAAACTTACAGCATCTTCCTTCCTCGGCCTCCCAAGTGCTGGGGTTTGAGACATGTGCCACCACTCCTGACTAACTCTGTTTTTTTTTTTTTTAAATGATAGACTTTATTTTTTAGAGCAGTTTTACCTTTGCAGAAAGAAACTAGTTTTTATATTTGTGCTCCTACCTAGTTTGTCATTTTATTAACATCTTTCATTAATTTGATACCTGTGGTATGATTTGCTTTTTTTTTTTTTTTTTTTTTTTTGCAGTACTGGGGATCGAACTCAGGACCCTGCGCTTGCTAGGCAGGCGCTTATTCCACTGAGCTATATCCCCAGCCCCCCTGTGGTATGATTGATGAGCCAAATTTTTTTTTTTTTTGAGACAGGATCCCAGCCTGATGAGCCAATATTGATACATTATTACAGCTTTTTCTTTTTTGGAGACAGGGTCTTGCTTTGTAATTCAGACTGGCCTTGAATTTACTACTAGCCCAGGCTGATCTCAGACTTGCAGTGATCCTCCTGCTTCAGCCTCCCAAGTGCTGGAATTACAGACATGTGCCACTATACCCCAACAGCTCGTATTTTACATTAAGGTTCAGTCTGAACCAGTTTCTTTGTTGAGTAGCACTGAAGAAGCAGTTTTGTGGGTTTGAACAAATGCCGCGTGCCAGGTATCAATACCCCCCAGCAGAGTGATATATTTTTTGGAGTTAATGAACCTAATTTTTGTTCAAAGTCTGTAGTTTATACAAGAGGGATCACTCTTGGTGTTGTACATTATAGGGGTTTGGACAAGTGTTTTCTGGTATAATTTCATATAGTATAGTTTCACTGACTTAAAAATGTTCTGTGTTCTACCCTGTTCCCCCAATTTCTGGCCACCCTTGAGTATCGTACAGGTGGAATAATATGGTATGTGGCTTAAGATTTGCAGCGATGTAAATTTAAGTGTTTTCCATGTCTTTTTTATGGCTTGATAGCTCATTTCTTCTTACCAGTGAATAGTTTCGCATTGTTCAGATATACTAGTTTATCTATTGGGTTACTGAAGGATCTTGGTTGCTTTCCACAATTGCCACACTGCTAATTTTTGGCAGTGTGTATTTCAGCATTTTTGATTAAAAAAGTCACAGTTAAAAGAGTAGAATTATAACAAAATTATCCTTTCTCTTGACTTTATTACCATCAGCAGTAAATACCTATTGACCGCTCATTATAGGGTATAGTGCTGAATGCAATATGCTATAGAGTGGGGTATGTTTAAGAACGTGGGCTCTCGAGCAACTTTGGTGAAAATTCTGACTTAAGTATCAGTTCTTGCTAAGTTTGTGAACTTCTTAACCTTGTATCTTGGTGAATATGTAAGTATATGTGAGTTATTTCAGATGGGACTTTGAAATCTAGTTCTATATTTTAAGCCTTGCTTGTTTCTTTTGGTTTTTTTCATCTGTTTCATTATGGAATAGAGGTTTAATATTTGGTAGTTTCCTCTTTTATCTTGTATGTATGTATTACAGTGCCGACACCTCAGACAAGCTAGGCAAACCTTTTATAGCTAAGCTGCATCCCTGGGTCTCACCTTTATTTTTGGACAATAGCTACTTTGGATGTAGAATTTGTTTGTAAATCTTTTTTCTCTGAATATGTTATCTACTGTCTTCTGGTCTTTATTGTTTCTGTTGAAAAGTTAACTATAGGCGTATTGCTTTTCTCATGTATGTTTCTCTTGTGGCTTGCCAGGATGTTTTCCTTTTTTTCCTCTTTTTTTCTGATACGGGTTCTCGGTATGTAGCCCAGGCTTGTGGCAATCTTTCTGCCTCAGCCTCTGGAGTGCTGGGATTACAGGTGTGCTCCATCATGTGCAGTTTTTTTTTTTTTTTATAATAGAGATTGTATGCAGGGACTTTGCACTGAGCTACATCGCCAGCCCTTTTTATTTTTTATTTTGTGAAAAGATCTTAAGTTGCTAAAGCTGAAGTTGAACACAGGATCTGCCTGCTCTCAGCCCTCTGAGTAGCTGAAATTAGAGGTATCTCTTAACGCTGTTTGTGTCTTTGTAAGTTTCACCAGTTTTGCTGGGGAGTAGATGCGTGGAACTCTTCAAATTTTCATTCTGGAAGTGAAACTTCTAGTACTTTTTTGTTGTTTCTTGGTAGGGAATGAATCCAGGGCCTTTTGTACCACTGAGCTATCTCCTTAAAGCCTCCTTCCTTTTTTCCTTTTTTTTTTTTTTAGTCTTTTGAAACAGGATTTCAAAATGCAGCTCAGGCTGGCCTTGAGCTCACTTTGTAGCCCAGTTTGGTCTTGAACTCACAAAGATCCTCCTGCCTCCACCTCCTCAGTGCTAGGGTTACAGATGTGCACGGCCATGCCCGGCCCTCCTGCATTTATAATGTGGCTTTAAAAAAATCCACCGTGTGCTGGGCGTGGTAGTGCATGCCTATAATCCCAGTACTTGGGAGGCTGAGGCAGGAGGGTTGTGGTGAGTTCAAGACCAGCTTGGGCTACAAAGTGAGCTCAAGGCCAGCCTGAACTGCAGAGTGAGACCCTATCTCAAACACACACACACACACACACAGTCCACCATGTAACAGAAAATTTACAATTAAAAATTTAAATATACAGGAGTGTAAACTTGCTTAATTACATGAACATTGCTATGTGTCAGATTACTAGAATTTTTGCTTCTCACATTAATGATTTTTAAATTTCATAATTTTATTACTATTATTTTGGTTTTTTGATACATGGTCTTGCCATGTAACCAAGGCTGTTCACAAACTTGAGATCCTCTCCCCAAGAATCTTGAGCTGGGATTACAGAGCTGCACCACCACATCTGGCTCCTTTCTCTTTTTTTCTTGGATGGCAGTTACTGGGGATTGAACCCAGGACTTTCACACTGGGATATATCTCCAGCCTTGTTTGTTTGACTGATTGAGATAGGGTTTTGCTAAATAGTTCAAGCTGGCCTTGAACTCACTATGTTGCCCAGGCCAGGCTCAAACTTGCAATGATCTTCCTGCCTCAGCCTGCAGGTTACTGGGATTATATAGATGTGTGCTTCCATGCCTGCCCTGTAGTCCTATTTATGAGCAAGAGCTTGAAGAATTTCAAACACAACTTTATTGTGTACTTGTCTAGAGATCAATAGCATATGAGAATGTAAATTAGGAGTGGTGAGAGGGCTGGGTGTGGTGGCATAGGTTTGTAATCCCAGCGCTCAGGAGGCTAAGGATGAAGGGTCACTGCAAGTTTGAGCCAAGCCTAGGTTACACAGTGAGTTCAAGGCCAGCCTGAACTGCATAGAGACACCTTGTCCCCAAAAAACTAAAAACAAGGAAAAACAAAATGAGGGGTGAGAGGGATGTTTTCTCAGTGCTTTTTTTTGTTGTTGTTGTTGTTTCTTTTTTGAGACAGGGTCTTGCCTTGTTTAGGCTGGCTTTGAGCTCACTATGTAGTCCAGCCTGGCCTTGAACTTGTGTTAGTCCAGCTACTTTAGCTTCTCTCTCTCTCTCTTTTTTTTTTAATTTTAAAGACAAAGCAAGCGCAGGGTCCTGAGTTCGATCCCCAGTACCGCCAAAAAAAAAATTTTTTTTAAAGACAAAAGATTGGAGACATATAAACCAGAACCATACAAAAACAATACAGGAAATACAAAATTATGGATAAGATAGTAGGGAATTAGCACTGGATGCTGTATTACATGATGTTATCTTTGCATTTTTTAACACAAAAACAAAGAAAGTACCAAATTATAGAGAAGATAGTAGGGAATTAACACTGGATGCTGTATTACATAATGTTATCTTTGTATTTGTTACTGAGTTATACAGATGATGGCTCCTTCTATTAATCAGTTTTCTCCACCCTCATCTCCGTTGTTCTTCCACCCAATCATTTGTCTTCCCTCTGATAATAACTGTACTTTTTGGTTTATTTTTTCCTTCGGGCTCTCACATTGGGAAGAGACATGGCTGTTTAAAATTATGCTTTAACAAATGTGTGCACACAAATTGCTATGGCAGGAGGTGGAAAATCACCTATCCTCAAAGACCGTAGATAGGCAGGAAACCAGGTTCATGATGGTCAAGCCCTTATTGACAAGCCCTCTAGGCCACTGGGGGTCTGGTTGAGTAGGTGGGGTTACTCAGCGAACTGCCAGACTCTGCCCTGATACAGTGCATCCCGAGGCCCAGTCAAGTCCTCAGGGTTGCTGCCTTGGACTGCCAGGCTCGGCCCCATCACCACGCTGCCAGGGGCCCAGTCCAGGTCTTCAGGGTTCTCATGTAGCCTAGAGGGAGCCCCCTCCCCCTCAGACTGCTGAGCTCCCCATCAAGGGCCCTGGGGTCCCGTTATAGGCTACTAGTGTCTCCCTGCAGGCCACTTATGACTCTTTGGAGGCTATTTCCACCCAGCTAGAGAACCCAGTCTGCACCCTAGTTCTAGGTCTTCGCCTACTCCCACCTCTTGATCTCTAGTGTTGCTGCTCCCCGCCCCTTGCAGCTGGGCATTAGGCACACTTACGATGCTGGGCACAAGTGGCGTGAGGTCTCCCCAACCTGTGCTCACTGTGGTAGTCCAGGGTGTGTACTAAGTTTAGTTATTAGTTCTAGGAGAGAACTGGAGTATTTCCTCAGGTCTGCTGTGTAGAGTATGTTGTCTCTTGGATTCCAGGACTGCTGCTTTTTGTGTAATTTGTCACTGTGGGTTCATACAAGGTTCATATATGCAAGCAGTATGAAATCCCTCTTGGTGCCCATATTAGTAGTTTAAGGTGAGTCCTGAAGCCCATGGAATCATCCCATTGCTGTTGGGAACACGTGTTGAGCACACTGGTCACCAAGACTCAAGGTGCTCACAGAGGGAGTTCAGGGTGGGAGCTGAAGCCCTGTAACTCAACTCGTGCTTCCTGTTGGTGTTGGAGTGAGAAGGGCTTGGTGCCATGTGGTTTACTTCCATCTGCAGCTCTCTCTTACTGTTCTGCTCCAGTTCCCATTCTTTTGCTGGATCCCTGGGAATTGCTGTGGCCCTGGGGTCGCTGCCGCTATTCTCTGCTGCTCTCTGCTGGTAGATGCTCACACAGTGGAGAGGTAAGAGGCCACAGCCTCTGGGCAGGCATAGAGCTGGGTGTGGTGGGCTGTGTACTGGTTGCTTTGACTCCGCCTTGCCTCCTGGCACTGATTAGAAAAGTTGCTGCAGAGTGGGGATTCTGTTGTAACTTCTCATCCTCACACTGGGTTTGACAACTCCTGCCGACCGCCACTGCTTCTTTTCTGGGCTTTGTTTTCTCCTCTCTGGTCCGGGACCAGTTCTCGGAACTGTGCTCTCCCTTGGCTGAGTCGGGAGGCTCCCACAAGCATGGGCCTCTGAAGCTGAAGCTGCAAGTGCCAAAATGAGGGAGCGGGCCGAGGTTGTGTTTGGAGCAGTGACTCTCTCCTTCTCCACCTCCTCTTTATCCAACTGGGCCATGGCAGCCCTCTGAGCCTTTCCTCCAGGAAAGGTCTTGTTTGTTCTTTCTGAGGGCTTCAATTCTCATTTCAGATCCTTCCTGGGTCCAGGGGACCCATTTCTCTCCCTCTTGTCTTTCTCATGTTGCTATATTCCAGTGTCTGTGTGGCAATCCTCCGTGAGCATCTTTCTCTGCTGCTTATCTGGTCACCATCTTCCTGGAAGTCCTACTTTAGCCCCTTGAGCACCAGAATTACAAGAGTGTGACACCATACCTGGCTTTCTTGGTGCTATTTTGGTGAGGTCTACATGTACTCACCTGTAGCTTCAGTTACTTCATATGGCAACTTTCACCAAGTATGCTGTATTTCCAATGGTAAATTCCTTTTCAGTCCAGCAGTTATATTTTTACCAAGAAGCTGGAGAAGTTTGCAAATGAGCCACCAGATCTGTACTGCAGTAGCCCACATCACTAGGTAGGATAGTTGGCAACCTTGTCAGTGTTTTAGTTTAAGACTTCATTGCAACAGCTTCTGGGCATTCTGTTGGTAAGCTGTCATGGAATGAGCCATCGTCACAGAACAGCCTCCTCCATAAACTGTTCTAGCATTCTTGACAGTTTGGGCAAGAACACAATGAGCATCATGCAATGATTTCTCCGTTTCATCTAAAATTTGTTTGGTGATAACATAGAAAACAAGGTCCTGAGTTTGATGCCCAGTACAAAAACAAAAACAAAACAATGGTAAAGTCCTTAGCAAGAGCAATTTCAGAAACATGAATAAGTTTGTCTTCTCCAATCAGGACTTCCTCAATAAGTAACTTTCAGACTTCACTGATTCTATCAAAGTAGAGGCAGTTTCACCATCTGTGACAAAAACCAGGCCTCCTGCAATTGCAAAATCTTTAGATTTTATAGCCAAAACACCAACAGTACCAAAGAACTATTTAGGATAACTATATATAAATTAACTTCATTGTTGGCTGGTTACTTAGTGATTGATTAATTGTGTTGCTGGGGATTGAACTGGGGTCTTACATGTGCTTCGCAGGTGTTTTACTGCTGAGCTACATCCCCAGCTCTTTTTATTTTTATATAAAGTTTCACTAGTTTCCCCAGGCTAGCCTCAAATTTGTGGTCTTTATGCCTCAATCTCCTGAGCAGCTGGGTTTATAGGCATGTGCCACCATTGTCTCCTATTTGGTTTAAAGAATGCTTAAGGATACGTATATTCAACTTCATTCTTTTTTTTTTCCCTACTTTTTGGCAGTGCTGGAGGACCTTTGAGCATGCTAGGCAAATGCTCCCTTACTGAGCTGCTCCCCACCATCAAACCTGTTGTTAAAAATTCTATTTTGAGCTGGGCTTGGTGGTGCATGCTTGTAACCCCAGTACTCAGGGAGACTGAGGAAGAGGATCACTGCAAGTTCAAGGCCAGCCTGGGCTACAAAGTGAGAGTTCAAGACCAGCCAGAACTGCATAGTGAAATCCTGTTTCAAAAAGACCAAAAAAAATCTATTTTGAAACAGGACCTTGTTAAGTTGTCTAGGCTGGCCTCAAACGGGATCCTCTTACCTCAGCCTCCTGAGTAGCTGAAGTTATAGGTGTGTGCCTGTTGTAAATGTAGTTAGTTTTTAAAGGTTAATTTTTACTTTGTTTTAAAGTAAAAGAAGTCTGTAATTGTGGAGGCAGTGTGACAGCAGAGTCCAAGCTGCAGTATCAGAGCCATGGTAGGACAGGCACTTAGAATCTGTTTTCCCCGCTGTTTCACTGAGTATTGGTTGAAAGTGACACAGTTGAAGCTGTCACCAAAGGAGGCATTATGTGTCCAGAGAAAATTTCAAGGCAAAGTACTGCAACCAAGTGTGGAGAAAAAGGGTAGATTCATCCATTTTGTGTGAACATTGGAGATAAAGTTCTTGCAGAATGTGGACTAACCCACACTAGCCTAGAATTTGTAATCCTCCTTCCTCAGCATCCTGAGTGCTAAGTTTACAAGTATGCACTACTAGGCCCAGCTATTTTTCTTAATTTTCTTTTCTTTTTTTTTTTTTTAATTTTATTTTAAAGACAAAAGAATGGAGACGTATGAACCAGAAAAGCCATAAACAATACAGAAAATACAAAATTATACAGAATATAGTAGGGAATTAGCACTGGATGTTGTATTACATAGTTATCTTCACATTAGTTAACACAAAAACATTAAAGGAAATACCAAACTATAGAGAAGATAGTAGGGAATTTGCACTGGATGCTGTATAATATAAAGTTATCTTCACTTCTGTTAATACAAAAACGATTGAGGAAATACAGAATTATAGAGA